>ML336251.1:0-79235 GCA_005239505.1 Nicotiana paniculata
GTAACTAATTTAGACCTACTTTTCATCTATTTACAGATTAATCAAGAATAAAATGACCAATTTCTTTATTCCTAATTAATCTATAATTTAATGAATAAAATGATTAGTTTTAGTAATTAGTTATTAAAACTACATTACATTAAATAACCATCACTCGTCTATTATTCAGTTAATTATAACTTTATAATTCTTTGATAATAGTGATGCAATTTTNCCAGATTCTTCACTGAGAATCCTCTTGTATATGTCTCAATTTTCCAAAATAGAGAAAATATCATTAGAGATTAGTGAGTCAATTTAACACATTGCACAAGAGTATACTATTTACCGTATGAGACTGAGAAAAAATTAATCTAGTTATTTACACAAGTTCCAGATTTTCTAACCAAATTTTTTTTAATTTTTTTTTCGTTTTAAATTATGAACTGGTCCTTTTAGGTGATCTTAATAATTCCTAATACCAACCTGTTCCTTTCAAAGTGATCTCTACTTAGGGATTTTGTGAAGATGTCAGCTATTTTCTTGTCAGTAGCACAAAATTCCATAGTGATCAACCACTTTTCATAGTTATCCCTCAAAAAGTGATGCCTAACATCTATGTGCTTATTTCTCTTGTGGTGAACATGGTTCTTAATCATACTAATTTCACTAGTGTTATCACAAAAAATGGGGATACAACCATCAATTCCAAAGTCCATCAATTGTTGTTTAATCCACAACAATTGAGCAGCACAACATGAGGCAACAACAACATACTCAGCTTCAATAGTAGATAAGGCCACTAAATTTTGCTTTTTGGTGTACCAAGACACAAGACATGAGCCAAGAAAGTGTGCCATACCTGAGGTGCTCTTTCTATCCACAAGAAAACCTGCATAATCAGCATCAGTATATCCCACAAGATTGAAATTACTGCCTTTTGGATATTAAAGACAAAGGTCAGTGGTGCCTTTTAGGTATCTCAGAATTCTATTGTCAGCAGTCAAGTGAGACTCCTTTGGGTTTACCTGAAATCTTGCATAAAGGCCTACAATAAAAACAATGTCAGGTCTACTAGCAGTGAAATAAAACAATGAGCCAATCATTCCCCTATACAACTTCTGATCAACAGATGAACCAGGTTCATCTATACTAACTTTGTAGTTGTTGCAATAGGAGTGTCAATTTATTTGGAATCTTCCATTTTAAACCTTTTAAGAAACTCTTTTACATACTTCTGCTGATGGATCATAGTTTCATTTGATTTTTTTAAATTTGTAAGCCTAAAAAGAAGTTAAGCTAACTCATCATGCTCATTTCAAATTCACTCCCCATTAGTTTAACAAATTCTTTACTTAGCTTATCAGTAGTTGCTCCAAAGATTATATCATCAACATATATCTGAACTACCAAGATATCTTTACCTTTTTCTTTTAAGAATAAAGAATTTTCAATTTTACCTCTCTTGTAGTCATGCTCAAGCAGAAATTTTGATAACCTTTCATGCCATGCTCTTGGAACCTGCTTGAGTCCATTTTGTGCTTTGTCGAGTTTGTACACATGATCAGGATTTTCCTTGCTTTCAAATCCTGGAGGTTGTTTGACAAACACTTCTTCCTTTATATAGCCATTGAGGAAGGCACTCTTGACATCCATCTGGTGAAGGGTGAATTCCATGTAAGCAGCAAAGGCTATGGTGAGTCTTATAGCTTCCAGCCTTGCAACTGGAGAAAAATTTCATCATAGTCTATGACTTCCTCCTGACTATATCCTTGAACCACCTATCTTGTCTTGTTCCTTGTAACTGTTCCATCTTCACCAAGTTTGTTTCTGAAGACCCACTTAGTGCCAATTATTGATCTATCCAAGGGTCTTGGTACCAGATGCTAAACTTGACTCCTTTCAAAATTGGTTGAGTTCATCTTGCATTGCATTTAACCGATCTGCATCCTGCAAAGCCTCATCAACATTTTTAGGATCAATAAAAGATAAAAAAGCATCAAAAGCAAAAATATTCTTTAATGAAGATCTGGTTTTGATTCTAGAGGTTGGATCAGTAATGATGTTCTCAATAGGATGAGAACTTTGATATTTGTAAGGTCTCACAACCAACTAGTTTCCCCTTGATGTTCCTTCAGTGTTTAGTTGTTGTGGAATAGGTTCAGGGACAGGTTCCATTGAGGTTTGAGGATCATTTCCTCTTTGTTCTATCCCCCCTGTCATGTTTTCTGGGGTGGATGAACCCGTTCCATCACCTGTTCCTTCCTCTAGTGCAGCTTCAGTTTGGGTTGTGGTTTCACTTAAGTTTCTCACCAGCCCAATTGCTTCATCATCATGCACCTGTTTCTCAGAAAGGATGTTAGTTTCATAAAAAACAACATGAACACTTTATTCAACACATATAGTTCTTTTGTTATACACTTTATAAGCTTTAGTATGTGAAGAATATCCCAGGAACACTCCCTCATCACTTTTGGGATCAAACTTTCCTAGGGAGTTTTTACCATTGTTGTGCACAAAGAACTTGCATCCAAATACCCTAATATAGGATAGATTTGGTTTTCTCCCTTTAATTAACTCATAGGGAGTCTTCTCTACAAGAGGTCTAGTCGTGCACCTATTTATGATATAGCATGCAACGTTTACAGCTTCTGCCCAGAAGCTATGAGGCAGTTTACTAGAAAGAAGCATAACCCTATTCATATCTTCAAGTGTCCAATTCTTTCTTTCAACTACTCCATTTTGTTGTGGAGTTCTAGGAGCAGAAAAAATATGATCTATGACATGCTCATCACAAATTCAGCAAATTTAGCATTTTCAAATTCAGTGTCATGATTAGACCTAATTGATGCAAGTTGATTATCTAGTTGTTTCTGAGTTTTTCTAACAAAAGAAGTGAGCATTTCAAATGCTTCATATTTAGATGTTAAAAATAATGTCCAGGTAAACCTAGAGTAATAATCAACAAGCACCATCATATATCTTTCACCACCTCTGCTTAATATTCTCATTGGACCACAGAGATCCATATGAACCAGTTCCATCGTTCTAGTGGTACTTACCACTTTCTTGCATTTAAAAGAGGATCTTACCTGCTTCCCCCTTGCACAAGCCTCACAAACTTTGTCTTCCTTGAAATTAATGTTAGGCAGTCCTATCACCAAGTCCTTGGAGACTAATTTGTTGAGTTGACTCAAACTTGCATATCCAAGTCTCTTATGCCAAAGGAGGGGATCACTGTCCATCACACTTAAGTATGTTAGCTCATTTTCTAAAAGTTTGGACAGATCTATAATGTATATATTTTTCACTCTTTTTCCCTGTAAAACAATCTTGTCAGTGATAAGATTAATCACAAAACATTTAGTAGAGGTGAATGCTATCAAGTTACCTCTATCACACAATTGTGAATCACTGATTAGACTGTATTTCAGGCCGTCTATCAAGTAGACATTCTCAATAGAATGAGATTCATTGTTACCTACCTTACCAACTCCAATAATCTCACCTTTATTTCCATTTACAAAGGAGACATTACCTCCTTTGATGTTCTCAAGTGAAAGTAACTGGTCCTTGCTTCTTGTCATGTGCTTTGAGCAGCCACTATCCATGTACCATATTTGGCTGCTTCCCTTCGCTTGAACCTGCAAAAAGAAATCAGGGTTAGTCTTAGGAACCCAAACTAGTTTGGGTCCCTTTCTACTGGCAATAGGATGAATTAAATTCTTTATATCCCAACTTGGTAGCCAATTCTTCCCTTGAACAAAAAATTTGTTCTTTTGGCTGGCCTTCTCTTTTGTATTACATTCACTTTTATAGTGACTAGTTTTACCACAGTGAGTACAAATCTTGTTCTCAGGAAGAGTGAGTTACTTGCTTTTGGGATCCCACTTAGGTAGCTGATTCCCAAAACCAAGTCCTCTTTTATTGCTACTATGATGTTCCTGTAGCCATGATAGAGCATCAGAGGACCAGTTCCATTTACAGGTTCTGTCTAGTTCATGTTTTACCTTGCCTAGATCCTCCTTCAAGACTCTTACCTGCTCATTCTTCTTATACAACTCATATTTCAATTTACCTATGGTTTCGTCTAGAATGAGTTGTGTGCAATCAATTGTCTTCTTACTTGTTCCTAATTTCAGTTTTAGGTTTTCATATTTTAATTCTAGGACATTTGCTTCAAATGTATGAACCTGGTTCTTCAGTGCATTATTCTCACTTAAAGTCTCACTAACTCTGAGTTCCAGGTTCTTACACTTCGCTTTTAAAATCACACATTCCTTAGACAGCTGCTCATTTTCTTTATTTATCTTCTCAGATTCATCAATGAAATCTAGAAGTAATTCAGAAAGTTTTTCTTTAGACAAAAACTTAATCTTGTCTTTGAGATGAATTATACTTACCTCATATTCCTCATGCGATACTCATCGGATTCTCCAATTTCCATAACTGCTTGTTCATGTCCATCTTCATCATTTGGGTCCTCATCTGAACTTTCACCCCAAGCAGCAACCATAGCCTTTGTTGATCCTTTGTTTTTCTTGCGATGAACCTGTTCCCTCTTCCTGTTTCTTCGTTCAGATCTTTCCTTCTTCCATTCAATTTCCTAATGAGGGCAGCTCTTGATGTGATGATCAGTCTTCCCACACTTGTAGAAGCCCTCACTGGTCGATTTATTTTCAGGAACCCTTGGTTTGTTTTAATTTCCACTTCTTGAAGAACCCTTTCCTCTCATTAGGTATTTCCTGAAGTCCTTAGTGATAATAGCCATCTCATCTTCCTCTAGATCAACACCTTCAATGATTCTGAGTGCCAGGCTCTTTTCCTTCTTGGTCATATCCATCTTCATGGTTTGCCTTCTAAGTTCATAAGCAGTGAGATTTTCAATCAGCTCATCCATTTGAAGAGTTGCAATGTTCTTTGATTCCTGAATTGCGGTGATTTTGCTTTCCCAAGAGACTGGCAAAACCCTTGTCATAATCTTCTCAACTTTGTCTTCTTCAAGAAGAATCCTTCCAAGAGACTTAAGTTCATTTGTGAATGTGGTGAACCTTGTATAGATCTCTTGCATGGTTTCCCCTTCCTTCATGGTGAAATTCTCATATTGAGAATACAGTAGAGTTCCTTTGGACCTCTTCACTTGAGGTGTTCCTTCATGAGCCACTTGCAAAGTGTCCCAAATTTTCTTAGCAGTAGTACATCTTTGAATTCTACTGTACTCGTCTAGACCAAGTACACACACAAGCCATTTCTTGGCCTTGGCATTCTTCTCCCATTTTCTCAAATCTTCAGCAGTTCATTCAACTCTTGTTTTTGGCACATCTACTCATTCATCATTGTTCTTCATGGTAGCCAGGGGACCATCAATGACAATATCCCATAGCTCATAATCTTCTCCAATGATATGGTCTCTCATTATGTTTTTCCACCAGGAGTAGTACTGGGCATTGAAGAGTGGTGGCCTAGCAGTTGATTGTCATTCCCAATTTCCAGGTGGTGTACTCATCTTGATCTTCTCCTAATGTGTTAGCCTCTTCAAGGATAGACTGCTCTGATACCAATTTATGTTTTATACTTCAATATCACACAAGAAGGGGGGAAGGTGATTTGTGTGGTATCTAATTTTTCGCGTGCATAGATTATAGAGGGACCTGATTCTTCTATGTGTTCATAATACTATGGTTGCGGAATAATAAGTACAAAGATTAAAGAACACAAAGATTTTATGTGGAAAATACCTGGATCAAAAGGTGAAAAAACCACGACCTACTTTCCAATAGGATTTTCCCATACTCTTCACTAAATCACTGATCCAAAAATTGAATTTACAAAAACTCTTTTGTAAACCTAGGACTAACTCTAATCCCTTGTAGCAAACAACCTCTAACTATTGCGACAACTTCAAGTTAACTCTAACTTGAATACACTGAGTACTATTACAAATGCTTCTAGATAAAGCTGAAAGGTACAATATAAAACCAACTACTACAATTGAACTAGAATAAAAGACAGACACTTAGAACTGTTTCTTCTATCTGGTTCAAGTAGCTTCAGGTTTGCACACTTTAATCTCACACGAATTTTCTGCAAAATACCTTGTTATTTTGCTCTTGATTCACGTCTAACTTCTGATTTTGTGCGTACCTGTAAGATGAGAACATCCTGTAATGTATAGAGTTAGTAGATAAAAAATTAACTAGAATTCTAATGCTACTCTTCCTTGGTGGAAGAGTTCTAGTTAATCTCAACTCCTAAATCCTTCCTTATCTTGGATAATGTTCTCTTTGAGTAAGGAATCCTTCTCCTTATCATTTATGCAACCTTTTTTATCAGGATATATTTATTCTGCCAAGTTACATTTATCTCCTTCACATGCATCTCACGTGCTTGAATCTGCCCTTGTCTAAGTCTACCAGTTATGGACCTGGTTCATTCTTGAGTTCCTTTGTCAATCTCAAAATTATCCTTTACTTGGGCCAACAATCACCATCTGATGAGTTTTCATCTACAAAACGGTATAGAGAATGGTCTTGTGGAGGACGGGAAGAACGATCACGGGTCGGACGGGAGGAACAATCACGGGGAGGACGGGAGAAACGATCAGGTGGAGGCCAAGCCTCTGGCAATGACTCACGAGACCGGGGAAACAGAAAATCTCAAGTAGAAATATTTCACTGACCTACTACTTTCACCAACAACCATGTTATGAAATATTCCACGGCTACCATCGATCTCTCTATGATTAGTCCACACAAAGTAATTCTCTATAAACCCTTTTCTATAACGATGAAGCTTAACTTCCTCCGGCTGATTAAACTTCACACAATCGCGCTTGATATAAGAGTATCTAATTACTCCTTCAATTTGGTATGATGAAAGTGACATTGCATGTCTAATAAAGTCATCAACACCTTTTATAAAATCCTCCTGCAATCCCCCATATTAGGATAATTTCTATTGTACATCCAAGTATGATGTTCTATCTATACAAATAAAATAAAAAAATCTAGATATTTCCATAAGTATTGCAACTACTTAATTTATTCTACAATTATAAATTAATTAAATCATTTTTAGTTAACTAAGATAATTAATTTTTAATAATTACACCGGAAAGGTTCAACAATTATCTATAAAAGTTCAATTCACATCCAAAAAGTTCAACCATTACCCCTTAAAGTTCAATTCATATCCTAAACAAGTCAATTAATACCCTACACAATTCAATTAATACCTAAAAAAATTCAATTAACCTCACACAACATAAACTCTATCCCAAAAGTTCAACACTTACCCCTAAAAATTCAATTCATACTTTAGAAGTTCAATTCACAAGAACAAATCCTAAAAACACAATTCAATTCAAAGTTAAACATCCAGTTCCTAACTAAACTACTCAAATCAATACAAACTTAAACATTGAATTTACACCCTAGATAATCAAATCAATTCAATTCAGTTTTAACATGACCTAAACCCTAGATTTCAATAAAATTCAAATTTAAACAATAATAAACTAATACATAACGAAATAACAAATTATTAAAATTATACAAACAATGTAAGTTCAAAACCTAATCTTTAGCTGATGATAGCCTGACCTCAAGTCAATTTTCGAAAATACTCTAACACCCTGAAGCTGATCAAATAGGTCATCAATTCTCGGCAACAGATATTTATTCTTGATAGTAACTTTATTCAGCTGCCGGTAATCTATACACTTTCTCATCGACCCATCTTTCTTCTTTACAAACAAAGCCGGTGCACCCCAAGGTGAGACACTGGGTCTTATGAAACCCTTATCTAGCAAGTCTTGCAACTGTTCTTTTAATTCTTGTGGGGCCATCCGATATGGAGGAATGAAAATGGGCTGAGTGCCCGAAGCCACATCAATAGATAAATCAATATCCCTGTAGGGTGCCATACCCGACAGATCTGCAGGGAATACCTCAGGAAACTCATGCACGATAGGAACTAACTCTATAGAAGAAACCTCGGCATCGGAATCACGAATATGGGACAAATAAGCCAAACACCCTTTCTCCACCATGCGGCGAGCCTTGGCATATGAAATTACCCAGCTAGGAAAATGACCAGGGGTCCCTTTCCATTCTAATCGAGGCAACCCCAACAATGCTAAGGTAACTGTCTTCGTGTGACAGTCTAAGATTGAATAATACGGTGACAACCAATCCATGCTCAATATAACATCAAAATCAACCATGTCTAGAAGTAAAATATCCACACTAGTTTCAAGACTTTCTATGACTACCACACATTAACGGTATACTCGATCTACCACGATAGCATCCCCCACCGGTGTAGACACAGAAACAGGAATACTCAAGGGATTACAGGACACATTCAAATACGAGGCAAAATAGGATTAAACATATGAGTAAGTAGACCCCAGATCAAACAAAACTGAAGCAACTCTATCACAAAATGACATGATACTTGTAATAACAGTGTCGGAGGACTCTGCCTCGGGCCTGGATGGAAATGTATATAGTCGGGGCTGGGCCCCGCCACCCTGAAATACGTCAGCAGGAGGACCCCTGACATGTGGTCCTCCACCTCTAACGGGCTGGCCACCACTTCTAGCGGGCTGGCCTCCACCTCTAGCATGCTGACCTCCACCTCTAACATTCTGACCTCTACCTCTGACTACCTGACCCCAACCCCTGGATGGATGGTCTGGTGGTGCTGCAGCTGGTGCCGGAACTATGGCACGAGAATTCCGGTACTGAGGTTGATTACCAAGGATTTCGGACAAGACCTCCAAATGTGCCCATACTCACCACACTCATAAAAACAATCCTGATACTGAGGCTGACCCTGACGAACCGGCTGCCCACGATAATAACTCTGAAGAGGAGGTGCTCTGATTGGGGCTGACTGATCAGGATAAGGCAAGTAAGAGCCACGACCTCCTGAAGCACCATGAGACGTCTGAAGTGCTAAATTAAAGGGCCTGGAAGAATGGCCTCTACTCTCAATATTTCTGCCACGAGACGAGGCACCGCTGAATCTACCGGATGGCAAGGTTTTTTGTCTGACCCCTAGCCTCCCATACCAAGAACTGACTCAACCCTCTTAGCTATAATAGCAACATCCTGAAGAGAAATCTCGGTCCCTATCTCCTTGTCTATCTGCAACCTGATGGGCTGAGCAAGGCCATCAATAAATTTTCTGACCCTCTCCCTCTCTGTGGGCAATAAAAGAATGACATGTCTAGCAAAATCCATGAAACGAGTCTCATATTGGGTCACTGTCATGCTGCCCTGCTGAATTCGCTCAAACTGACGACGCTTATCTTCTCGAGTAGTAATAGGCAAGAACTTCTCCAAAAAGAGATGAGATAACTGATCCCAAGTCAGAGCAGGTGATCCAACTGGTCTAGTCAACAAAAAATCCCTCCACCATTTCTTGGCGGAACTAGTCATCTGAAAAGCAGCAAAATCGACCCCATTGGTCTCCAAAGTACCCATATTTCGCAACACCTCATGACAATTATCCAGATATTCCCGAGGGTCCTATGAAGTAGCACCACTGAAGTGAACAGGAAATAACTTAATGAACCTGTCCAACCTCCATAAAACATCGGTAGACATAACTGTCCCATTAAGGGGCGACACTGCTGCAACTGGCTGAATTACCCGAACGGGATTGGCTATTGGGGTCTGAACCTAAGGAGTAGTGTGGACTGGAGTGTTAGTGGAAGGAGTCTGGACCCTACCTCCAGCCTGAGATACGGCTGAAGCAACAGGGAATGTACCCGTCTGGGCCACACTCTTCATCAAGCCCACTAAACGGACCAAAGCATCCTGAAGAACCAGGGTAGTAATAAACCCCACGGGAACCTGAGTTGGTCCTGCTGGAACAGTTTGAGCCGGAACCCCCTCATCAGTCTCAATATGAGGTTCCGCAGCTGGGGCTGCTGCCTGAGCAACGGGCTGAGTCCTGCCCCTGCCTCGGCCTCTACCCTAGTAGGAGCTGCTGCTGCTGGAAGACCAGAATACTGGTCAACGGAAGATGAAGCACGTGTTCTCTCCATCTGCGAGAGAATAGAAGAATCTAATCAGTATTTGGGATACAAGAATCACACGATAGAGTAGAAATAAAAATGGAGTTGTTTCCTAACTCAATAGCCTCCGAAAGATAAGTACAGACGTCTCCGTACCGATCCTTCAGACTCTACTAAGCTTGTTCGTGAATTTTGAGACCTAAGTAACCTAGTGATCTGATACAAACTTTTCACGAACCAAATTCCCAACCTTAGGGATCGTGATGGAGCCTAACACCACACTTGCTAGGCAAGCCGATGTTAGAGTTGACTTAACTATTTCCTTTAATTAACCATCTAAACAGGATAAAACATTTTTAAATTAAACTTAATCTAATGGTTTTCAATAAATAAATCCAAATATAAGATAATAATCGATCAGTTAAACCAAGCCATGAACTATTGTATAAATAAACATAGAACTACCCCAGAGTCTGGTGTCACAATTCACGAATTACTAAAGAATACTACAAATACTGGGCTGAAATAAATAATACAACTGTCCTGAATATAATAAAACATTTTTATAAAAATAGGAGAAGACTCTTGGGATCTGCGAACGCCGGTAGATATAACTCGAGCCTCCGAGTAACTGAATAGCCGCTCTAAATATCTCTACAGCTGGCCGGAACCTGGATCTGCACAAAAGAGTGCAGAGTGTAGTATCAGTACAATCGACCCCATGTACTGAGTAAGTGCCGAGCCTAACCTCGACGAAATAGTGACGAGGCTACAGCGGGGCATTAACAGTATAACCTATGACAATAATATATAAAGCAAGAAGGAAATCTAAACAAATAATTAAGTGCTGCAACAACAATAAAATACTCAACTGCCTTTTTGCAGGTCTCAACTATAACCAATTCTCAAATAAATTTACAAGTTTCCAAACTTTAACTTTAAATAAAAGTAGTGCCAAAATATGAAGAATAGTAAGATGAACATTTAAGCTTTTCAAATCTTTATTTTCTTTAAAAATCAGTAAAAATATAAATGTCCTCCCTTATCGCTCCTTGTTGCGGCGTGCAACCCACTCGCACTTGTCCACCCTTATTGCTCCTCCCTAAATATATAACCCGTATTACTCCTGTTTCGGTGTGCAACCCAATCCCATCTGTCCACCCTTATCACTCCTTCTTGCGGCGTGCAACCCGCTCGCACTAGACATCTCATATTAATTTATTCATAAATTTCACAATTTAGGCCAACCCTTTCACAATATTTTGCTCTCAACAATTATAAATAAGAAACTGTATTTTTCTCATAAACATCATCAATAACTTCTCAACCATGAAACCAACAGGAAATATAAATATATATATATATATATATATATCTCGTAAAAACAATGCCAAACCGCTCAACCGTTTTATGCCACATGGGAACCGGCAAAAACAACCAATACTCTTTCCAAAATAACCACAAAAATATTTGACAACAAAATAACAAGGCCAAGTAATCATAGAAACAAAAATGAACATAGAACAATTAAGACAATAATCAATTAAATTGGGAACGGGAAATGGGTCCTGTTTAACAGACCATTTGGTGGTGCATAGATACTTGTCACCTCACCTATAAACCACACACATGAAAATTCATATAGCAAATAAGTGGGGATGCCTATTACCTCAAGTCAAGGTTAGACCAAACACTTACCTCAATTTCGTAGGCCACTCCCTGCTCAATTATTGCTTTCCCTTTTGAATTTACCTCTAACTTGCCCGAATCTAATCATAATTAACTCAATATCATCAATCTATGCTAAATGAATTAACTTTATTGAAAAACATGGCTTTTCCTAAGTTTTCTAAAAAAAAGTGAAAACTCGACCCCGTGCCTGCTTGATAAAAAATCGGGGTTCGGACCAAATTATGTTTATCCATTCATCCACGAACCCAAATATACTATTAGTTTTGAAATCCGACCTTAATTTGACGTAAAAATTCAATTTTTAATAATTTTCCTAATTCTAACCAAACTCTCAATTTTTACCATGAAAATGCTTAGTTTTTTCTTTAAAAGTGATGAAAAGCAGTAAGGAATTGAAAGAACAAAGTTTAGAATTGATTACCTATGACTTAGGGATGATAATTGTTGAAGAAAATCGCTATTAGGGATGTAAACCTCGAAAATATGGTGAAGAAGAAGGTCTACCCATTTTTAGAAGAGTGTTTATATTAGCCGGGTTGAAGACCTATGCGATCGTATTCAAAGGGATGCGTTCGCATAGGGTAAGGGGGCTGGGCAGTGCGTTCACGTGGGTAGGGGTGCAATCTCATAGAGTATTGGCCTCCCCTCCCCCAGGCCTGTTTTAATGTTGTGCATTCGCATAGCAAGGAGTGCATTCACATAGAACAAAAAGGGGCCCCTCAGACTTTACACTATGCGATCGCGGACCTTCCTATGCGATCACATAGAACAACAAACCTGGACACCAGAAAATGAAAAAACCAGCAATTCTCTTTAAGTGTAAAACACCCCGTGGCCTACCCGAAACTCACCCGAGCCCTCTAGTCTCTAAAAAAAACATGCACGCAAGTTTAAAAACATCATACGGACTTGACCGTGCGATTAAATCATAAAAATAACATGTAAAACTATGAATTAAACCTCAAAACTCATCATTTTCAAAAAGAACTCCTAAAGTTTCTATCTCTTCAACCGGATGTCCGAATCACGTCAAACGAACTCTGTTTTTCACCAAATTTCACAGTTAACCTTTTAGTATCATAACAAATTTGTATCGGGCTTCGGAACCAAAATACGGGCCCGATACCAATGATTTCAAACATTATTTCTTTTCTTTTTCATAAATATTTCAGCAAAATAATTTCTTTCAAAAAATGATTTCTAAGGTTTGGGACCTCGGAATTCATTTACGGGCATATGCATGAGTCCCATATCTTACTTCGGACCTCCCGGGATCGTCGGAACACGGATCCGGGTACGTTTACTCAAAATGTTGACCAAAGTAAATTTTTATCAAATTTAAATTATAGAAATCATTATTTCTCATATTTTCACATAAAATCTTTTCGATTTCACGCCTGGACTGTGCACAAAAATCGAGGCTTTTAATATTAGTCTATTTATGGCTATTAAGCATGGAATGAAGTCTAAATTTATAAAATGACCCCTTGGGTCATCACAATCTCCACCTCTAAAACAAACTTCGTCCTCGAACAGACATAGAAAATTACCTGAATTGGCAAACAAGTGTGGATATCTACTCTGCATGTCTGACTCGGACTCCCAAGTAGGTGCCTCAACGGGCTGGCCCCTCCAATGCACTCAAACTGAAGGATAACTCTTAGATCGCAACTGACGAACCTGCCGGTCTAAAATGGCTATTGGCTCCTCCTCATAAGTCAAGTCTTGGTCCAATTGGACAGAGCTGAAATCTAACACGTGGGACGGGTCACCATGATATTTTCGGAGCATAGACACGTGGAATACCATATGAACTGAGGATAACCCTGGAGGCAATGCAAGTCTATAAGCAACCTCCCCCACTCTATCAAGAATCTCAAACGACCCGATATACCTAGGGCTCAACTTACCCTTCTTCCCAAATCTCATAACACCCTTCATGGGCGACACACGAAGCAATACTTTCTCTCCAACCATGAATTCCACATCACGAACCTTATGATTAGCATAACTCTTTTGCCTAGACTGAGCTGCACGGAGTCTCTCCTGAATAATCTTGACCTTATCTAAAGCCTCCTGAACTAAGTCTGTACCCAACAGCCAAGCCTCTCCCGGCTCAAACCATCCAACTGGCGATCTGCACTTTCTACCATATAACGCCTCATAAGGATCCATCTGAATGCTCGACTGATAACTATTATTATAAGTAAACTCTGCAAACGGCAAGAACTGATCCCACGACCCTCCAAAGTCAATAACACAAGCGCGGAGCATATCCTCCAATATCTAAATGGTACGCTTGGACTGACCGTCAGTCTGAGGGTAAAATGTTGTACTCAACTCCACTCGGGTACCCAACTCATGCTGAACTGCCCTCCAAAAGTGTTAAGTAAAATGTGTACCCCGATCAGAAATGATAGATACGAGCACACCACGAAGGCGAACTATCTCCCGAATATATAACTCAACGAACCGCTCTGAAGTATAAGTACTTGCCACATGAATGAAATTTGCCGATTTAGTCATCCTATCTACAATAACCCAAACTGCGTCAAATTTCCTTTGAGTCCGTGAGAGCCCAACAACGAAGTCCATAGTGATACGCTCCCACTTCCACTCAGGAATATCTATCTGCTGAAGCAAACCACCAGGTCTCTGATGCTCATACTTTACCTGCTGACAATTTAAGCAACGAGCCACATACGCAACAATGTCCTCCTTCATTCGTCTCCACCAATAATGTTGTCTCAGTCTTGGTACATTTTGGATGCACCTGGATGAATCGAATACTTGGAACTGTGAGCCTCATCAAGGATCAACTCACGAAGGCCATCAACATTAGGCACACATAAATGACCCTGCATCCTCAAAACACCATCATCTCCAATGGTAACCTGCTTGGCATCACCGTGCCGAACTGTGTCCCTAAGGACCGCCAAATGTGGGTCGTCATCCTGCCGCTCCCGGATACGGTCATTTAGAGAAAACCGAGCAACTATACAAGATAGAACATTGCTGGGAGAAATATCCAACCTCACGAACTGATTAGCCAACGTCTGAATTTCTGCAGACAACAGTCTCTCACCAACTGGAATATACGCAAGGCTACCCATACTCGCCGCCTTTCTACTCAATTCATCAGCTACCATATTGGCCTTCCCTAGGTGATACAATATGGTGACATCATAATATTTTAGAAACTCTAACCATCTCCGCTGCCTCAAATTTAGATGTTTCTGCTTGAATAAGTACTGGAGGTTGCGATGGTCAGTAAAAATTTCACACGGCACGCCATAAAGATAATGCCTCCAAATTTTTAAATCATGAACAATGGCTGACAACTCTAAGTCATGAACATGGTAATTCTTCTCATGGACTTTCAACTGACGAGACACATACACAATCACCCTGCCATCCTGCATCAATACTGCTTCAAGGCCAACTCGAGAAGCATCACAATACACCATGAAAGAACCCGAATCTGATGGTAATACCAACACCGAAGCTGTAGTCAAGGCTGTCTTGAGCTTCTGAAAGCTCGCCTCACACTCATCTGACCATTTAAATGGGGCACCTTTGTGGGTCAATTTAGTCATTGGGGCTGCTATGGACGATAACCCCTCCACAAAACAACGGTAGTAACCTGCCAAACCCAAGACACTCATAATTTTTGTAGGTGTAGTGGGTCTAGGCCAATTTTTGACTGCCTCTATCTTCTTAGGATCAACCTGAATACCCTACGCTGATACAATATGAACCAAAAAGGCTACTGAATCTAACCAGAACTCACATTTTGAAAACTTGGCATACAACTGATTATCTCTCAAAGTTTGGAGTGCTATACGGAGATGCTGCTCATGCTCTTCCCGATTGCGGGAGTATATAAGAATGTCATCAATGAACACGATCACGAAAGAGTCCAGATGGGGCTTGAAAACCCGATTCATTAAGTTCATAAAGGCTGCTGGAGCATTAGTCGGCCCAAAATACATAACCAAAAATTCATTATGACCATACCTCATCTGAAAGGCTGTCTTAGGAATATCAGATGCCCTAACCTTCAGCTGATAATAGCCTGACAAGTCAATTTTCCAAAATACTCTAGCACCCTGAAGCTGATCAAATAGGTCATCGATTCTCGGCAACGAATATTTATTCTTGATAGTAACTTTATTCAGCTTCCGGTAATCTATACACATTCTCATCAACCCATCTTTCTTCTTTACAAAAAAATCGGTGCACCCCACGGTGAGACACTGTGTCTTGTGAAACCCTTATCTTCAAGTCTTCTAACTGTTCTTTTAATTCTTTCAATTCTACTGGAGCCATCCGATATGGAGGAATGGAAATCGGTTGAGTGCCCGGAGCCACATCAATACAGAAATCAATATCCCTGTCGTGTGGCATACCCGACAGGTCTGCAGGGAATACCTCAGGAAACTCACGCACGATAGGAACTGACTTTATAGAATAAACCTCGGCATCAGAATCACGAATATGGGCCAAATAATCCAAACACCCTTTCTCCACCATGCGGCGAGCCTTGGCATATGAAATTACCCGGCTGGGAGAATGACAAGGGGTCCCTTTCTATTCTACTCGAGGCAACCCCGACAATGCTAAGGTAACTGTCTTGGTGTGACAGTCTAAGATGGCATAATAGGGCGACAACCAATCCATGCCTAATATAACATCAAAACCAACTATGTCTAGAAGTAAAAGTTCCACACTAGTTTCAATACTTTCTATAACTACCACGCACGAACGGTATACTCGATCTACCATGATAGCATCCCCCACCGGTGTAGACACAGAAACAGGAACACTCAAGGGATTAGGGGCACATTCAAATACGAGGCAAAATAGGATGAAACATATGATTAAGTAGACCCCGGATCAAACAAAACCGAAGCAGCTCTATCACAAACTGAGATGATACCTATAATAACAGCGTCAGAGGACTCTGCCTCAGGCCTGACTGGAAATGCATATAGTCAGGGCTGGGCCCCACCACCCTGAATTGCATCACCAGGAAGACCCCTAGCATGTGGTCCTCCACCTCTAGCGGGCTGGCCTCCACCTCTAGCGGGCTGGCCTCCACCTCTAGCATGCTGACCTTCACCTCTAACATTCTGACCTCTACCTCTGACTACCTGACCCCTACCCTTACCCCTGGCCGGCTGGGCCGGTGGTGCTGTAGCTGGTGCCGGAACTATGGCATGAGAATTCTGGTACTGAGGCTGATTACCCAAGAATTTCGGACAAGACCTCCGAATGTGCCCATACTCACAACACTCATAACAACCATCCTGATATTGAGACTGACCCTAACGAACCGGCTGACCACGATAATAACTCAGAAGAGGAGGTGCTCTGATCGGGGCTGACTGATCAGGATAAGGAAAGTAAGAGCCACGACCTCCTGAAGCACCATGGGATGTCTGAACTGCTGAAATAAATGGTCTGGAAGAATGACCTCTACTCTGAGTATCTCCTCCCCTAGACGAGGCACCGTTCAATCTACCGTAATGGAGAGGTCTTTTGTCTGACCCCTGACCTCCCTTCCCAAGAACTGACTCAACCCTCCTAGCTATATTAGTAGCATCCTGAAGAGAAATCTCAGTCCCTGTCTCCTTGGCTATCTGCAACCTGATGGGCTGAGCAAGGCCATCAATAAACCGTCTGACCCTCTCCCTCTCTGTGGGCAATAAAAGAATGGAATGTATATCCAAATCCACGAATGAGTCTCATATTGGGTCACTGTCATGCTACCCTGCTGAAGTCGCTCAAACTGACGACGCTTATCTTGTCGAGTAGTAACAGGAAAAAACTTCTCCAAAAAGAGATGAGAGAACTGATCCCAAGTCAGAGCAGGTGATCCAACTGGTCTAATCAACAGAAAATCCCTCCACCATTTCTTGGCGGAACCAATCATCTGAAAAGCAGCAAAATCGACCCCATTGGTCTCCAAAATACCCATATTTCGCAACACCTCATGACAACTATCCAGATATTCCTGAGGGTCCTCAGAAGTAGCACCACTGAAGTGAACATGAAATAACTTAATGAACCTTTCCAACCTCCAAAAAGCATCAGTAGACATAGATGCCCCATTAACGGCCGGCACTGTTGCAATTGGATAAATTACCCCAACGAGATTGGCTATTGGGGTCTGAACCCGAGGTGTAGTCTTGACTGGAATGTGGGTGGCAGGAGTCTAGACCCCGCCTCCAGCCTGAGATACGGCTGCAGCAACAGGTAATGTGCCCGTCTAGGCCACACTCTCCATCAAGCCCACTAAACGGACCAAAGCATCCTGAAAAACTGGGGTAGCAATAAACCCCTCGGGAACCTGAGTTGGTCCTGCTGGAACAGTCTGAGCCGGAACCCCCTCATCAATCTCAATCTGAGGTTCCACAGCTGGGCTGCTGCCTGAGCAACGGGCTGAGTCCTACCCCTTCCTCGAACTCTGCCCCTAGTAGGAGCTGCTGCTGCTGGAGGACCGGAATGCTGGTCAGCGGAAGATGAAGCACTTGTTCTCTCCATCTGCGAGAAAACAGAAGAATCAAATCAGTATTTGAGATACAAGAATCGCATGATAGAGTAGAAATAAAAATGGAGTTGTTTCCTAACTCAATAGCCTCTGAAAGATAAGTACAGACGTCTCCATACAGATCCTTCAAACTCTACTAAGCTTTTTCGTGAATTGTGAGACCTAAGCAACCTAGTGCTTTGATACCAACTTGTCACGACCCAAATTCCCAACCTTAGGAATCGATGGCGCCTAACACCACAATTGCTAGGCAAGCCAATATTAGAGTTCGCTTAACTATTTCCTTTAATTAACCATCTAAACAGGATAAAACAATTTTAAATTAAACTTGATCTAATGGTTTTGAATAAATAAATCCAAATATAAAATAATAATCGATCAGTTAAACCGAGCCACAAACTAATTGTATAAATAAACCTAGAACTACCCTAGATTCTGGTGTCACAATTCACTTACTACTAAAGAATACTACAAATACTAGGCTGAAAGAAATAGTACAACTGTCCTGAATATAATAAAACAATTTTATAAAAATAGGAGAAAACTTTCGGGATATGCGAACGCCGACAGATATACCTCGTGTCTCCGAGTAACTGAATAGCCACTCTAAATATCTCTACAGCTGGCCGGAACCTGGATCTGCACAAAAGAGTGCAGAGTGTAGTATCAGTACAACTGACCCCATGTACTGAGTAAGTGCTGAGCCTAACCTCGACGAAGTAGTGACGAGGCTACGGCGGGGCATTAATAGTATAACCTGTGACAAAAATATATAAAGCAAGAAGGAATCTAAACAAATAATTAAGTACTGCAACAACAATAAAATACTCAGCTCCCTTTTTGCAGGTCTCAGCTATAATCGATTCTCAAATAAATTTCCAAGTTTCCAAACTTTAAATTTAAATAAAAGTAGTTCCAAAATATGAAGAATAGTAAGATAAACATTTAAGCTTTTCAAATATTTATTTTCTTTAAAAATCAGTAAGAATATAAATGTCCTCCCTTATCGCTCCTTGTTGCGGCGTGCAACCCGCTCCCACCTGTCCACCCTTATTGCTCCTCCCTAAATATATCACCCTTATTACTCATGTTGCGGCGTGCAACGCGATCCCACCTGTCCACCCTTATCACTCCTTGTTGCGGCATGCAACCCGCTCCTACCAGGCATCTCATATCAATATATTCATAAATTTCACAATTTAGGCCAAGCCTTTCACAATGTTTTTGTCTCAAAAATTATAAATAAGAAACTGTATTTTTCTCATAAACATCATCAATAACTTCTCAACCATAAAAACAATGTCAAACCGCTCAACCAATTTATGCCACAAGGGAACCAGCCAAAACAACCAATACTCTTTACAAAATAACCACAACAATATTTGACAACGAAATAACAAGGCCAAGTAATCATAGAAACAAAAATGAACATAGAACAATGAAGACAAGAATCAATTAAATTGGGAACGGGAAATGGATCATGTTTAACAGACCATTTGGTGGTGCATAGATACTCTTCACCTCACCTATACACCACACACATGCAAATTCACATAGCAAATAAGTGGGGATTCCTATTCTCTCAAGTTAAAGTTAGACCAAACACTTACCTCAATTTCGTAGGCCACTCCCTGCTCAATTACTGCTTTCCCTTTTGAATTCACCTCTAACTTGCTCGAATCTATATCATAATTAACTCAATATCATCAATCTATGCTAAAGGAACTAACTTTATTGAAATATATTGCTTTTCCTAAGTTTTCTAAAAAAAAGTGAAAATCCGACCCCGGGCCTGCTTGATCGAAACTCGGGGTACGGACTAAATTACGTTTATCCATACACCCACAAACCCAAATATACTATTAGTTTTGAAATTCGACCTTAATTCGCCGTAAAAATTTGATTTTTACAAAGTTTCCTAATTCTATCCAAACCCTCATTTTTACCATGAAAATTCTTAGTTTTTGCTTTAAAAGTGATGAAAAACAGTTAGGAATTGAAAGAACAAAGTTTAGAATTGATTACCTATGACTTGGGGATGATAATTGTTGAAGAAAATCGCTATTAGGGCTGTAAACCTCAAAAATATGGTGATGAAGAAGGTCTGCCCATTTTTAGAAGAGTATTTATGTTATATGGGCTGCAGACCTATGCGATCGCACTCAAAGGGATGCGTTCGCATAGGGTAAGGGGTTTGGGCAGTGCGTTCGCGTGGGGAGGGGTGCGATCGCATAAGGTACTGGCCTCCCCTCCCCCAGGCCTGTTTTAATGTTGTGCTTTCGCATAGCAGGGAGTGCGTTCGCATAGAACAAAAAGGGGGCCCTCAGACTTTACACTATGCGATCGTAGAACTTCCTATGCGATCGCCTAGAACAATAGACCTGGACACCAGAAAATTAAAAAACCACCAATTCTCTTTAAGTGTAAAACACCCCGTGGCCAACCCGAAACTCACTCGAGCCCACGGGGCTCTAAACAAAATATGCAAGCAAGTCTAAAAACATCATACGGACTTGCTCATGCGATCAAATCATGAAAATAACATGTAAAAATATGAATTAAACCTCAAAACTCATCATTTTAAATAAGAATTCCTAAAGTTCTTAACTCTTCAACCGGATGTCCGAATCACGTCAAACGAACTCCATTTTTCACCAAAATTCACGGTTAACCTTTTAATATCATATCAAATCTGTACCGGGCTCTGGAACCAAAATACGGGCCATATACCAATGATTTGGAACATTATTTCTTTTCTTTAATTCATAAATATTTCAGCAAAACAATATCTTTCAAAAATTGATTTCTAAGGCTTGGGACCTCGGAATTCACTTCCGGTCATACGCCCGAGTCCCATATTTTACTACGGACCTCCCAAGATCGTCGGAACACGTATATGGGTCCGTTTATTCTAAATGTTGACCAAAATCAACTTTTATCAAATTTAAATTCTAGAAATCTCTATTTCTCATATTTTCACATAAAAGCTTTCCGGTTTCACGCCCGGACTGTGCACGAAAATAGAGTTATTTAAAATTAGTCTACTTATGGCTATTAAGCATGGAACGAAGTCTAATTTTATAAAATGAACCCCTTGGATCATCACAAAAACTATAAAAAATTATTATAAATTATAAGCATGTATATTATTAACATATATATTAACTATACATAAATAAAATATAAACATAATTTTTATAAATAATTATATAAACTAATTACTTTTAAGCATATATTTTATTAACACATATATATAATTAATCAAGCATAATAAAACAATAAAGGTATATATATGAGACATTTATTGTATTCAAATTCCACATTTTGTCTTATATATTCATTCATTTTATAACTAATTACGATCATTTTCTATAATTTTTCATAATTTTTAAAGCTTTAAAATTGATTTTCTTGCGTTTAAATTACTAGAATATTTATTAATTACTCATTCAAATTATTTTGTGATGACTTAATTACCTAAAATTATTATTTTCACCCATAATTCATGTTTCAAATATTTTTACTTCATTTTATATAATTACATTAGTATTTTTAAGCTATTTTCACAATCTTGCATTAATAGCCTATATTTTACTATTTTATTGCATTTGTCATTTTATTCAAGGCCAAAATAGTATATTAAATTTTTATAATCTTATACTATTGTTTAAAAATATTAATTTGTACAAAATCGTATTTTTATATTTTATTTACCTAATTTTATTAAA
Source organism: Nicotiana paniculata (assembly GCA_005239505.1). Lineage (NCBI taxonomy): Eukaryota > Viridiplantae > Streptophyta > Magnoliopsida > Solanales > Solanaceae > Nicotiana > Nicotiana paniculata. The sequence goes on from ML336251.1 coordinate 21,980, forward strand.
TTATTTTTCCTTAATTTCCTATTTAAAATCTGGCCCAAAATTAGGATTAATTTCGGACCAATTAAGGTCCAAATAGACCCCTGGCCCAATAACCTTAGCAGCCCAAGCAACTTAATAAACCTACCTAGTCCAAAACCAGACCCAACTTGTTTAAATCCCAGCCATTAATAAAAAATGATCAACTCACAACACTCCCCCCACTCTCCTTATATCCCTCACCCTAATCCTAATACCCATTTCCCTAAAGATCGCCGCCCCATTTCCATCCATGTGGTCTCTCTGTTCCTCTCAAACCCTAGCAGCCGCCTCTTCTAAATCTCCCAACTATGGTTCTAATACAGAATCTCTCCATAATTCCTCTTCATATATGCTCGATTCTTATGTTACTTACACGATTTTGGTATTACTTAGTACTTGCATATTTTTGGAAAGTACCAAACCTGGAATCATATGGAATCTGTCTTAAAGCTTTAATATTTAGATGGTATTCCGTCTATATACACTCATGGCAAGATGACCTGAGGCTGATTCCCCAAGGTTTTTTGTTGAATCTTTGATTTATGTCAACTAGGGTTTGAGATTTCCCCCTTTTCCTCATTGATTTTTTCGATTGCATGTGATATTCTTTCCTTTTTTATGTTTGACTGATGATTTTCCTTGCTTGTTCGTTTAAATCTGCTACTATATAAACCCCTCCCCAATACCCCTCTAAAATGAGAAGTTATCACTGCTATTACACTCTATACTTTCCTCACTCGCTCACCTTCTCTGAAGTACTTGGTTCATTGACCGGATGAAAGCCAAGGACATAGTATTATCAACCTCCTCTGGTGCAAACACTGCTCGGGGACCTTACGAGGCTCTTGTGAACTCTGAAGCATCGGATACATGGGGTTCTTGCTACTAAGCTCTTTACTATTCTTTTGCTCATATAATTTTGCTATTGGTTAGTGCTTTTAACGCTTGCAATATTAATTTTCTTTCATTCTTTCTGCATACCTATATGTGTTTGAATTCTATGAGTATGATATAGCTGTGAATCCCTGATATTGCATTATTATGATAATACGCAATACTCATATGTCATCCTATGATAGTTGAATGCAAGAGATAGTTTACTGCTTTGTTCTTAGTTTGTGTTAGGCTAGTATATGTTCTTCATTATGACCTGCACTTCCATATTGGTTCTTTGTTTTCTTATGGAATCAGTACTGTACCTCTATCATCTGAATACGTTTCAGTTTTGAGCTTCAATGCATGCCTATATTGATATGAATCTGACTGTGCTGACTATATGTTGTTAGTTATAGAATTTTCTTCATACCTTGCTTTTAATATAACTACAACTGTATAAAAACCTCTATCTACTTTGAATGAATCATTTAGTGTTGAGTCTTGTGTCTAATCAACTGTCTTTTTGTACTATCTAGAACTGTATGGAACATTTCTTTAAGGTTTACTCTAAACATATTTCTTTGCTATCCTGATCCCTAGCATCACTTTTGTTTTTAAGATAAAGATTCCATTATCCCTCTTATGTAAGTTAATGAGTAAAACTAACATACCCTTTTCACGTCCTAAGTTTCTGTACTATGACCCATTCATCATGTTAAGTTTTCATGATATTGGCCAAGCTGCACCAATTGTATGTTAACATGATATTTGGTACTTTATTAGAACTTTCATGCTAGAACTATTATTATACTAGATTGACATTTGAAATCCTTCAGGTTGGTGCTCTATTCTAAATTTGTGTGGCATTGTGCACTCTTGTATGTTGAACCTATAATCTTAGAAAAACTTGATTCCCTTGACTCTTTCAAAAATGTTTTCTGCCTAATGCGCTAAGTGTTTGAACTTGTGATATCAACCATGTTTTTTGAGTTTTGTTGATTTTCTTTACTTGTATGTTCTTTGTTAAATCACACGGTTAGGTATGCTTCTAAAATATAAGTGCACCTCTTCAAATTCTATCATGTGATCCCTATTCTCTCACTCTCATTTGTTACCTACACTATTCTGAATCTACCACCCTTGGTCGGCTGAAAGCCAAGGCCATCAAAAATCTCTCCATTAACCTCCCTAGTGTGAGAACTGCTCGGGGTCCATTTGAGACCCTTGTGAACCCTGACACACTAGGATTTGGGGTTCTTGTCCACTCTCTTTATTACTAGGACTTGGGCTATTTCTAACATGCAAGCTGGTTTTTGAATTTGTAAAACGGTTGGGCTTCTGCTGATGGGCACAATCCCGTTTGGATCTGGGCATGCTATTTGCGAAGAGGAGTCTGTTGAAAGCCCAGTCGATACTAGGTATCTCTAGGCCTGTTGTTGGCCCACTATAGCTTCTTATGTAATTTTTTCCTCATTTGGTCATTTATAACTTGTAATAAATAATTAGGGTACTAGTGAAATTTGGGGACACGAGTATATTCTAATGTTTGCATAAGGGTAGAAAACATGCCTATAGGGTTCGTATGACTCTCTATAGTTATTTTTATCAGCCTGTCATATATGCTATTTAGATATCCATGTACACTAGTAGAAATCATGTCGTTAGGGAAATCACACACTTATATAATATGTTTATTATCAAAGCATAATATTATGTACCCCATTTGTTCCCGTGTTTTACTTCATCATGTTCCTTAGATATTATGCCTACAGGAAACAAATTCTAATGACTGCCTTTCAATTTGCTCAACTGCCCTTTCATTGCATAGTTGCAGCATTAGAAAACATGCCTATAGGATCATACTACCTTATATTCTACTGGTCTTCATCTAGATATCATGCCTATTAGTTATTAATTGATTCACCAGCTACTGTCGCTCACCTAGAAAATATGTCTATAGGAACGAAGAGTTATAAAATCAGTTTTAGCTGCCAATTAGTAGAACTTAGCTAAAATACTGCCACTCGCTTAGAAAGCATGCCCATAGGATTAAACACGAATTATTCTGAGCGTTTCCAATGGTTTTCACTCCCTTTGTTGCATATATCACTTAGAGATCATGTCTATAAGTTTTAATAACTTATAATTTGTAACCCCAACAACGGCATAACAATGTCAAATTTCTTAAACTGAGCTACTATTTAGAGACATGTCTATAGGGCTTAATCACTTCAATCTACCTTAGTTCTAATTTGTCTACTACCTAACGTCCAATGCAAAAAATCAGTTTGTGTGCATTTGTTGTCTAAGTGTGGAGGCTAACGTGATCCATTGACTTCCTTTACATGAAGTCTTACGTGTTTTGTATGTCGCCTAGCTTTTAACATTTTGAGCAGCCTAAGTAAAGTCTAGAAACCACCCAAATAGAGGTCCAATTCTTCATGGACCATAGGCACGGGACGGGTAGTTCACGCATGGTGTACGACTTGGAATTGAATTAGAACGCTTCTAGGTAAATGACTTTAACATAGTAATCAGGTAGCAGGAGATGATAGTCTGTGCCTGCTGAATAATATGAGTAACTCCCTACTTCAAGGGAGTTACGAAGTATTATTTATGTTGTACGGGGTGATCCTTTAGGCTAATAACCTTAGTACCCCCTCCCCCTCTTTTCCTTCTTTATACGTTTAGCCATCGGATATATACCTAATAATTGTAACCTTGTAATCCTTATTTCTCATCGTGTTGCAATAAATTTATTTGACCCTTACTCTATTTGTTTATCTTGCCTAACTGTAATCCACATAGTCTTGAGTTCGGCCGGGATCCATAGTTGTGGACCTCGAAGAGTGCGTAACACCTTCTCTTTGAGGTAATTTGAGCCCTTACCCGATCTTTGGTGACGTTGACTAGTCAAACAGAGTTATCTGCGTGATAGCTTCCCTACCGCACCTTAAAAACCATTAGGTGGCGACTCTTATTTTAAGACCCCATCTCCTATCCAAAAGAGTGTAACATGTCAAAGCCCGCTTTTCGAGAAAACGGGGCGCAATAGCATGGCGACTCTGCTGGAGATATACTTAGTCTCTTACCATAATAAACTTGGCTTATATGGATTATTTTCTTTTTTATAAATGCATATACCTTCCCTTCCCCGCCTCTATTTGTTTAAATTTGTTATAACATGCGCGTCCCTTCCCCGTTTACCATTGTTTGCTACGTCTGCTCTTTATTTTATTTAAATAATACTATATCGTGCCTCTCTCATCCCTACTCCCTTACTTTCTTTCTCGAATATATACCACGAACTAACTTCTTCCTTTGTCTTTCTTTCTTATGTTTTTCATGCTTTACCTTATCACTGCATTTACTGCTTTTACATATTTATCATGAAAATACTTGTCAACGTGTGATTATCTCTGCATAAAGCATGATCCACATCATACTCCACTCGTTCCTATTATCAACATAGTGTCACTTGATGAGTGCCTGCGCTCTTCCAAAAATTACCCTTTTTAAAATCGAAAAGGCTTATTTGCGGTAAACTAGTCGATCAACGGTGTAGTAGACGATCCCCTGCCTTTCCCTCTTAAGTTATTTCCTGAGAGTAACAGTCTAGACCATTCTAGAAACCTTACTTCAACATCAAATGTACATGCATCATGTTAAACCTAGTATGGGTTATGATGTTGTTAACATAATAGCCTGCTAAGATAAGCCTTGTCCAAAGTCCGACGGGATTTCCACAATCCCAATGGAAACTACCATGTTATGTGTATCACTTGGATAAAATGTGCAAATATGTTAATCATTATTGTATAAATGGTCGGATCTGGAAGGGGAAAGGGCTAACTTTATTTGCTTGCATAAAATGAAACACGAAGTCCCCAGGATCGGCATGGTCCAAAACATCCCACCTCAGCTTCTTGATTGGTGGAAAAATCTCGCACCTTACGACAAGAATCATGTGAGAAGATTCCTTGGTAATTTGCCGTCCTCGCTAGATATTCGACCAAATAGGGCATTGATCGAGGCCTCTACCATGTTTGGGATGAGAAAAGGGATGTCTTCCGCTTTGTTGACATAGAAATGAATCCTCTCCTAGAAGAAATAGGAGGCTTCACTAAGATGCCATGGGATAGTCTATGGTTATTAGTGACAGACTATCACACCCCTCGCGGTTTTCTAAAAATGCTAGGTTTAAATAAAAAATGATGAGTTGCTTTGTTTGAAGAAGTCATACATCTCATTCGAATTCCTTTATGAGCGTTATGGGCACAACAAGTCACATCGCCTTCATCATGATGAACTCGCCATTACTTCCTTGGGTTGGACGCACCGTCAAGTTTGTGTGTTCATTGTATGCTTTTTGGGGTTGTTGATATTTCCAATGAAAGGGGGAATGATCTACACTCGTCTAGCCATGTTCACCAGGAATCTGATGGAAGGCATCGAGGGACAAAACTATACTATCATCCCCAATGATCTTAGCTGAAATGTACCGCGCTCTAGATCAGTGTAAACAGGGATTCAGGCACTTCGAAGGTTGTAATCTATTACTGCAAGTCTGGTTGTTAGAACATTTTCAGAAGAGAGAATATCATCAAGAGCTTCTGCATTGACAGTTGAATGACTACATAGCTTACCATCACCCAAAGAAGATGACATTTATCCCATACAAGTTTGCATAACCTAGAAATGCTATGAGTTGGGTACGTTTCTTCAGCAATCTGACAGACGAGCAGGTACATTGGATGTTTGAATGGTTTCCTAGCAGTGAGTGCATCATCAGGTCAAGAGAGACTACTTATCGGGTACTGATTGGGTTGAGGTGTATCTATCCTTATGCTACCATAAGGGTAATGAGACAAGCGAGAAGGAACCAGGTTATACCTCGGGTTTCCAACATGGTCGAATGCAAAGCAAACTTTAAAGGGGACGTCATTCCATTCAAGTTTGAGGCACATTATATGTTGAACCAGAAGGTCATTGTGAAAAGGATACTATCGAGCCAGTCAAGTATCATGTCGTCCATGTGTATTTCTACCCATCATGGTTGGTAGACGATCTAGCAGGAGATGTCAAGCGGGGAATTTATTTGAAAACAGGATCATAGATGACGCTTCTGAAGCACAAGTCAAGTATAGGAGGTTACACAAAAGGGTCTTCAAGTCTGAAGTTAGGCATCTGGAATAACACAAAGTGGATATGGAAGCGATCAACGAATGGAGGGAAATTTCTACTAAATCAACAGAGAGATTGGAATATTTGGAGAAAGGGTTGATGGAGCTTGAGGGAAAGATGAGGAAGAGACTCTCAGATTGTCAGAACACGGATGGCAATGAGGAAGGGCATCTAGAAAAAGGCTTACCTACTGTAGGATATGCGCGACCTGGGAAACCTGATTGATGGAGCTAAGAGAGCCAAGCGCGGGGAAGATCCTTCTGGGTCCAAGTAGATTAGGAAATGATGTTCTTTACTTCTTTCTAGCTTAGTCTTAGATTCGATTGTAATAAGGCAAATTCCATTAGTAACTTTCTTATTATTGTCGATTTAGTAAGCATTTGATTCATTTTTGCATTAATGAAATGACGCAATTATTGGCATGAATTTTCTCCAAGTCTATGTGTCGCTTAGGCCTACCTCGGGCACAACGAGGTCCCCCAAATTAGGACGTGAATTATTGCATGACTGTGTGAAACATGTTTTAATATCGCTAACACTCTTTTAATATTCCTTACTAACTTGGTTACCTTTTGTTTTTTCTTTCTTTTGATTATTTTCATTCTCAAAGGTTGGTTCGTGCATACTGGTATCTTCTCAAGAATTGGACTGCTGCACCATCCTAGGCCCGTGGAGTTCCTGGGTAGCATGGCAAATTAGCATGAATTACTTTAAAAAAAATATTTTTTAGCATTTGAGACATTTTTTAGTATTCTGTTTTGAAATAATTGCTCGAGTCGTCGAGCCGCACTTGTTGACATTTTTAAGATTCTATTAATCCATTACTGCTTTTCGTATTTATTATTATTTTTACATTTTTTTTTCACCGTTATTATTACCTATCCCGATGAACCTACAATTGTGACATGTAATGAGACAACGCAACATGAGGATAGTGATTCAGTAAATCATTCCTGACAATGCCGCCAATCTCAACAACATTTTAATGAAAGCCATGTGTAAAACATTCAAGGTCAAGCATAGGAATTCCGTAGCATACATGCCGTAAATGAACGGAGTTGTGGAAGCCGCCAACAAGAACATCAAGAAGATACTAAGGAAAATGGTAGATAACTACAAGCAAAGGCTTGAGAAGCTGTTGTTTGCTCTGCTCGGGTATCGTACCACAGTTCGCACATCAACTAGCGCAACTCCCTATTTATTAGTCTACAATACATAAGCGGTTATTCATGTCAAAGTAGAAATCCCTTCTCTAAGAATCATACAAGAAGCTGAGCTCAGCGACGCAGAATGGGTACAGATCCCCTATGAACAATTGGCTCTCATTGATGGAAAGAGACTGATTACGGTATGTCACAGTCAACTCTACCAGAACAGAATGTCCAGAGATTTCAACATAAAGGTGCGACCAAGGTAATTCACACAGGGGAAATTGGTACTAAAACGGATCTTCCCACATCAGGATGAAGCCAAAGGGAAGTTTTCACCCAACTGGCAAGGTCCTTACATGGTTCATCGAGTATTAACATGAGGAGAACCCATACTTGCAGAAATGGACGGAGAGATTTGGCCAAAACCTATCAACTCAGATGCAGTCAAGAGATACTACGTTTAGGATTGTTTACATTTCTTCACTTGATGTAGCTGAACTATGCTTGACCTGATTCCCATTTAAGAGGGGATACGTAGTCAGCCTTGTGGGTTCGGTCACATCTTAATAAAATCTTCATTTTTCGTCGTGATCAGAAATTGGGGAAAGATCGCAAGTTCAACCAACTTCATCATATGTGGAACAGTAAAAAAGTATAACATTTAAACTGGGACAGAATTTTGAGGAGGACCCTCAAAATTCTAAAGCAGGGAGGTTGCAATGTCTCTAAAAATGTGTCACGATCACCGATTCATTTAAATTATTTGATATCGCATATCTCTACATTTCAAATAACTATATTTTTATACAATGTATCAAACGCATGAATATTTTTTTGAAAACTTTGTTTCTATGACGGCCAGACGTCACCCAGGGTAGCTCAAACAGGATCCCAAGACAGGAGTAAAGGCCGAGCAAGGAGACAGAAGCATGAACTGACCTTTCCCCACAAAACTCATGAGTTTTCTTTGGACGCAGGCACGATAATACAACATTATCCACAGATACATCAAGTCACTACCTCTATGGTGACAAATTACCTAGCGCAAGCACCTCCAACTAAGAAATACTCTACTTTCACACTGCCTTCTTATTATTTGCATGAGGTTAAGCTCTACCTCCATCCTTGCATAAGGCTAAGCATTGCCTCCCCAATTGCATAAGGCTAAGCATTGCCTATCCTTGCATTGAGATTAAGCATTGTCTCTTCTTCTTGCATGAGGCTAAGCACTACCTCCCTAATTGCATACGGCTAAGCACTACCTATCCTTGCATTGAGACTAAGCATTGTCTCCTCTTCTTGCATGAGGATAAGCATTGCCTCCCTAATTGCATAAGGCTAAGCACTACCTATCCTTGCATTGTGACTAAGCATTGTCTCCTCTTCTTGCAAGAGGATAAGAATTTCCTCCCTAATTGCATAAGGCTAAGCACTTCCTTTCCCCGCATGAGACTAAGCATTGTCTTCTCTTCTTGCATGAGGCTAATCATTTCCTCCCTAATTGCATAAGGCTAATCACTGCCTTTACCCACATGAGACTAAGCATTTTCTTCTCTTCTTGCACGAGGCTAAGCATTGCCTCCTTATTTGCATAAGGCTAAGCACTGCCTTTCCCTACATGATACTAAACATTTTCTCCTCTTCTTGCATGAGGTTAAGCATTGCCTCCCTAATTGCATAAGGCTAATCACTGCCTTTCCCTGCATGAGACTAAGCATTGTATCCTCTTCTTGCATGAGTTTAAGCATTGCCTCCGTAAGTGTGTAAGGCTAAGCATTGACTTTCTTTGCATAAGATTAAATTCTATCTCCACTACGCTATGTAAGACCCATCACTATCCTCTGTTCACCTAAGGGCTAAGCACTACCCTCATCTTACACAAGACTAAGCCTTGCCTTGTCACATTTTTGCATATGACCAAGCATCATTTCTTTGCATTTCATGGGGCTGAAACATCGCCATCTTGTCCGAAGGCGCCATAGTCTGAAAGCATCATCCTCATAGATGGGAGACACCATGCCATGGCCTGAGGATCTCTCAATATTGCACATCATTATTCAAAAGAGTCATCGTCCGGAGGCACCATCCTCATGGCCCGAGGGCATCATTTCATGGCCTGTGAATCTCTTATCATACGTTTCATATCCCAGGACGTCATGGTCGAAGGATATCATCCTCACCGTCCAAAGACAACTTTCATGGTCCAAAGGGAATTTGCATCATGTTTAAATTTTTGCAATAACCCATATATATTTGCATGCACCGTGTTTTAAGTTTTGCAGGTAATCCGGGAAGTAACCGTTCTACAAACGGGAGCAATCTTCACTCCGATTTTTGTTCACAAGGCTCACATCCTTCAATTGTTTCAAACACAATTGACTACCAGCAATTGCCCACTTTTACTCTATGATTGTTCAGATATTTGCTCTGTGATACATCCGTAACATTTCAGTCACATGAATGACTCCGCATAAATTCATCAAATACTATCCTTCCCAAAAGAACCCTGTCCGAAACACGCGAATATTCTTACAACAACTCCATCGGTTTCGTTCACCGTTAGCTCCAGAACTACACGCGGCCCGATTCCCGTAACACCAGGGATATGTAGGCAACTCAGGAACCAGGGCTCGGCCCCCATTTTTCAAATAATTCCTCACTCAATTTAGCCAAAATTGTTAATCATCATCTTTACCTGACAACTTTTTCATCATTCCCGGGTAAAGAGGGGTAGGTGTTGATACCCAATTTTTCCCTCATATTTTCTCAAAATATATATACTTTCAAAATATAATTTTCTCATCCTTATTTAGTTTACAAAATCTATACAAGCATTTTTTTATAATTTTTCATAATTTTTAAAGCTTTAAAATTAATTTTCTTGCGTTTAAATTACTTAAATATTTATTAATTAGTCATTCAAATTGTTTTGTGATGACTTAATTGCCTAAAACTATTATATTCACCCATAATACATGTTTCAAATATTTTTACTTCATTTTATATAATTACATTAGTATTTTATGGTATTTGCAAAATCTTGCAATAATAGCCTATATTTTACAATTTTATTGCATTTGTCATTTTATTCAAGGTCAAAATAGTATCGTACATTTTTATAATCTTCTACTATTATTTTAAAATATTAATTTTCATAAATGGAATTTTTATATTTTATATAACTATTTTTTATTAAATTATTTCCCCTTAATTTCCTATTTAAAATCTGGCCCAACATTAGGATTAACTTTGGACCAATTAAGGTCCAAATAGACCCCTGGCCTAATAACCTCAGCAGCCCAAGAAACCTAATAAACCTACCTAGTCCAAAACCCGACCAGACTTGTTTAAATCCCAACCGTTGATCATTTTTATCAACCACTCACAACACTCCCCCCACTCTCCTTATATCTCTCACCATAACCCTAATCCCCATTTCCCTAAAGACCACAACCCCGTTTCCCTACATATGTTCTATTTTTTCCTCTCAAACCCTAGTAGCTGCCTCTTCTAAATCTCCCAACTCCGGTTCTAATATGGAATCTCTCTATGATTCCCCTTCCATGTATGCTCGATTCTTATGTTACTTACACAATTTTGGTATTGCTTGGTACTTGCCTATTTTTGGCAAGTACCATACCTGGAATCATGTGGAATCCATCTTGAAGCTTCAATATTTAGATGTTATTCCATCTATATAAACTCATGGAAAGACGATATGAGGCTAATTCCCCTAGGTTTTTGGTTGAATCTTTGATTTCTGTCAACTAGGGTTTGAGATTTTCCCCTTTTCCTCACTGATTTTTTTGATTGCATGTGATATTCTTTCATTTTTTATGTTTGACTGATGATTTTCCTTGTTTGTTCGTTTAAATCTGCTACTATATAAACCCCTCCACAATACACCTCTAAATAGAGAAGTTATCACTGCTATTACACTCTATACTTTCCTCATTCGCTCAACTTCTCTGAAATACTTGGTTCTTTGGCCGGCTGAAAGCCAAGGCCATAGTATTATCAACCTCCTCCGGTGCAAGCACTCATCGGGGCCCTTACGAGGCTCTTGTGAACTCTGAAGCATCGGAGACCTGGGGTTCTTGCTACTAAGCTCTTTACTATTCTTTTGCTCGTATAATTTTTCTATTGGTTAGTGCTTTCAACCCTTGCAATGTTAATTTTCTTTCATTACTTCTGCATACCTATATGTATTTGAATCCTATGAGTATGATTTAGCTGTGAATCCTTGATATGATAATGCTCAATACTCATTTGTCATCCTATGATAGTTGAATGCATGAGATAGTTTACTGCTTTGTTCTTAGTTTGTGTTAGGCTAGTATATGTTCTTCATTATGACCTGCACTTCCATATTGGTTCTTTGTTTTCTTATGGAATCAGTACTGTACCTATAACATCTGAATACGTTTCAGTTTTGAGCTTCAATGCATGCCTATATTGATATGAATCTGACTGTTGTGACTATATGTTGTTAGTTATAGAATTTTCTTCATACTTTGCTTTGAATATAACTACAACTCTATAGAAACCTCCCTCTACTTTGAATGAATCATTTAGTGTTGAGTCTTGTGTCTAATCAACTGTTCTTTGTGTACTATCCAGAACTGTATGGAACACTGCTTTAAGGTTTACTCTAAACATCTTTCCTTGCTATCCTGATCCCTAGCATCACTTTGGTTTTTAAGATAAACATTCCATTTTCCCTCTTATGTATGTTAATGAGTAACTAACATACCCTTTTCATGTCCTAAGTTTCTGTACTATGACCCATTCATCATGTTAAGTTTTCATGATATTAGCCAAGCTTCACCATTGGTATGTTAACATGATATTTGGGACTTTATTAGAACTTTCATGCTAGAACTGTTATTATACTAGATTGACATTTGAAATCCTTCAGGTTGGTGCTCTATTCCAAATTTTTGTGCCATTGTGCACTCTTGTATGTTGAACCTATAATCTTAGAAAAACTTGATTCCCCTGCCTCTTTCAAAAACGTTTTCTGCCTAATGTGCTAAGTGTTTGAACTTGTGATATCAACCATGTTCTTTTAATTTTTGTTGGTTTTCTTTGCTTGTATGTTCTTTATTTAATCACCCTGTTAGGTCTGGTTCTAAAATATAAGTGCACCTCTTCAAATTCTATCATTTGATCCCTGTTCTCTCACTCTCATTTTTTACCTACACTATTATGAATTTACCACCCTCGGCCGGCTGAAAGCCAAGGCCATCAAAATTCTCTCTATTGACCTCCCTAGTATGAGCACTGCTCGAGGTCCATTTGAGACCCTTGTGAACTCTGACACACTAGGATTTGGGGTTCTTTGGCCACTCTTTTTATTACTAGGGCTTGGGATATTTCTAACATGCAAGATGGTTTGTTTAAAGTTGTATAGTAATTTTGTGATTGTCTGGATTTGGTCTATGTTCCTCTATAACTGTTGGGCTTGTGCTGATGGGTACAGTCCCATTTGGATCTAGGCATGCTATTTTCGAAGAGGAGTCTGCTGAAGGCCCAATCGATACTAGAGTATCTTTTGGGCTTGTTGTAGGCCCACTATAGCTTCTTATGTAATTTTTTCCTCATTTGGTCTGTAATAACTTGTAATAAACAATTGGGGTGTTAGTAAAATTTGGGGACATGGGTATATTCTGATATTCGGATAAGGGTAGAAAACATACCTATAGGGTTCGTATGACTCTCTATAGTTATTTTTATCCAACTTGTCATATATGCTATTCAGATTTCCATGTACACTAGTAGAAATCATGTCGTTAGGGAAATCACACACTCACATAACTTGTTTATTATCAAAGCATAAGCTTAAGTACCCTATTTGTTCCCGTGTTTTACTACAGCATGTTCATTAGATATAATTCCTATAGGAAACAAATGTTAATGACTTCCTTTCAATTTACTCAACTTCCCCTTCAATTTGCATAGTTGCAGCATTAGAAAACATGCCTATAGGATCATATTAGCTTATGTTCTACTGGTCTTCATCTAGATATCATGCCTATTGGTTCTTAATTGATTCACCAGCTACTGTCGCTCACCTAGAAAATATGTCTATAGGAACGAAGAGTTATAAAATCAATTTTAGCTGCCACTTAGTAGAACTTAGCTAAAATGCTGCCACTCGCTTAGAAAGCATGCCCATAGGATTAAACACGAATTATTCTGAGCATTTCCAATGGTTTTCACTCCCCTTGTTGCATAGGTCACTTAGAGATTATGTCTATAGGTTTTAATAACTTATAATTTATAACCCTTACAACGGCACAACAATATCAAATTTCTTAAACAGAGCAACTGTTTAGAGACATGTCTATAGGGCTTAATAACTTCAATCTACCTCAGTTCTAATTTGTCTACTACCTAACGTCCAATGCAAGAAATCGGTTTGCGTGCATTTATTGTCTAAGTATGGAGGCTAACGTGAGCCCTTGACTCCCTTTAAATGAAGTCTTACGTGTTTTGTATAGCTTTTAACATTTTGAGCAGCCTAAGTAAAGTCTAGAAACCATCCAAATAGAGGTCCAATGCTTCCTAGACCATAGGCATGGGACGGGTAGTGCACGCATAGGGTACGACTTAAAATTGAATTAGAATGCTTTTAGGTAAACGACTTTAACATAGTAATCCGGTAGTAGGATATGATATCCTGTGCCCGCATAATAATATGAGTAACTCCCTACTTCAAGGGAGTTACGAAGTATTATTTATGTTGCACGGGGTGATCCTTTAGTCTAAAAAACTTAGGACTCTCCCCTATCTTTTACTTCTTTATACGTTTAGTCATCGGATATAGACCTAATAGTTGTAACCTTGTTATCCTTATTTATCGTTGTGTTGTAATAAATTTCTTTGAACCTTACTCTGTTTGTTTATCTTACCTAATTGTAATACACATAGTCTTGAGTTCGGCCGGGACCCACAGTTGTGGACCCCGAAGAGTGCCTAACACCTTCTCTTTGGGGTAATTTGAGCCCTTACCCGATCTTTGGTGGCGTTGAATAGTCAAACAGAGTTATCCGCGCGATAGGTGCCGTAACGCACCTTAAAAACCATTAGGTGGCGACTCTCCTTTTAGCACCCCATCTCCTATCCAAAAGAGTCGTAACATGTCAAAGCCCGCTTTCGCGAGAAAACAGGGCGTGACGCAAATCACATAGATTAATAAATATCGGTCGAGACATTTTACCTTTTTTATTCATATATCTAAGTTAATTTTCTAAGTTATAATTAAGTATATGAGTAATTTCACTGTCACGACCCAGAATTCCCACCTTCGGGACCGTGATGGCGCCTAACATTTCACTTTCTAGGTAAACCAACGTTAGAGAACCGTTAAGTCAATTTTAGTCAATTTCAATAACAGAATCAATTAAACCAAATACAAGCTAAAACTGAAATGTGGAATAACATAAATGCCCATAATATCCACAATTCGGATCTGGAGTCACAACTCACGAGCCTCTAAGATTTTCTACAAACAGAGTTTGAAAGAAATAAAATTGTTCTGGATGAAAAGAAACAGTAGAATATGGCAACTAGAAGGGGACTCCAAAGTCTACAGAGCCAACAGATCTACCTCGGGTCTCCAGTAAATAAGTCCAAGTTGCTGCGCTTTATGGACAGCTAAGGCCGATTCCAAATTTTGAACGAGGAGTACAGAGTGTAGCATGATTACAACCGACCACATGTACTCGTAAGTGTCGAGCCTAACCTCGACGAAGTAGTGACGAGGCTATGGCAAGACATTCACATAATAAACCTGTGAAGATAATAGTATATGTATACGATAACAACAGATAAAAGCTAATCATGTACTATTGGGAGGGGACATGCTATAGAGGATACAAGATACGAGAGATACAACGGAAATTTTAAGCAGAACAGTCAATATACCTTTAACCAATTAGAACAATTAAGCACAATGAATATAATTGCACGACATCACCCTTCGTGATTTTACTCTCAACCTCACAATGAAACAACAACACTGGCATCACCCTTCGTTCTTTTACTCTCACTCTCAGTATAAATCAATAGATACAGCACGACATCACCCTTCATGAATTAACTCTCATAACATGGCACGACATCACCCTTCGCGCATTAACACTCACAATATAGCACTGCATCACCCTTTGTGCATTAACACTCACATATGACACGATATCACTCTTTGTGCATTAAAACCTCACTTAGCATAGACAAGAACAGGCCTAATAACATCAATGTTTCCACAATACCATCCTAAACTTTGGGACAATACTCAAATATCTCAAATTGCTAGTAAATGCATGAAGAACGAACAATTTAATTATTAACTAGACTAAGCAGGGATATCATGATCAAAGAAGGAAATAAACTGCAAGAAAATCAGTTCCACAGGATGCTTTGACCCAAAAACAAAGCATAAGTACTCGTCACCTCACATATACGTTGTACCAAACATCTAAACATGAAGTAAATAGGCAAACAAGTATTATTCCCTCAAGTCAAGGTTAACCACGACACTTACCTTACTCCAAGGACCAATTCAAAGCTCTACCGGGGCTTTTCCTTTAGAATCTCCCTCCAAACAACTCGTATCTAACCACAATTGACCGAATAATATTAAATTTCGCTAAAGGAATCAATTACAATGCAAAATTTTAGAATTTCCAAACTTTTCCCCCAAAAGTCACAAATCGACCCCGGATCCGCTTGGTCAAAACTCGAGGTTTGGACCAAAATCTATTTACCCATTCGCCCCCGAGCCCGTTTATATAATTTATTTTAAAATTCGACCTCAATTTGGGGACTAAATTCTAATTTACAAAAATTCCTAATTCTACCCAAACCCCCAATTTCCACCATGAAAACACTAGATTTTAGATTGAAAACTTATGAAATATAATGGGTAATTGAAAGAAATAAGGTTAGGATAACTTACCAACAAATTGGGGAAGAAAAACTCTTGGGAGAATCGCCTCTAGGGGTTTCTAGTTTTGAAATTTTGAAAGAATGACAAAAATCCTGAGTTGGTTTTGTTTTAACATTGGGCGTCAGGTGTTCATCGCGTTCGGGTGAAACCTGACGTGTTCGCGAAGAGCAAAGCCTCATTGCCTTACGCGTTCGCGAGGGGATGCACGCGTTCACATAGAACAACCCATGCTTTCCTCTCCCCCACTTCAATACACTACGCATTCGCATATGACTGGCCGCGTTCGCGAAGAGTAGCCCCCCCCCCCCCCNTCCACGTTCGCGAATGCTGCCTCGCATTCGCATAGAAGAAAAACCCACCCAGCCCATTTCACACTTCGCGATCGCGATGAAGGAAACTTGATGATAGTTGAACTGGGGAAAACACCAGATTTTCTAAATCTAAAACCTTTCGTAGGCTATCTGAAACTCACCCGTCCCTTCGGGGATCCAAACCAACTATGCTCGAAAAACCTCATGCGAACTCGTTCGCGCGATCAAAACACCGAAATAATGCCTAGAATTACGAACCAAACACCAAAATCAAATAAAAATTTTCAAGAAACTTTAAAACTTCTATTTTCACAACCAGATGTTCGAATCACGTCAAATCAACTCTGTTTCTCACCAAATTTGACAAGCAGGTCACAAAAATAGTAATGGACCTGTACCGGGCTCCGGAACAAAAAAATGGACCCGGTATCAACAAAAATCAAATATCGGTCAATTCTTTAAAATCATTAAACCTTTAAACTTTCAATTTTCGACAAAAATCAATAACTCGAGCTAGGGACCTCCGAATTTGATTCCGGGCATATGACCAAGTCCCAAATCACGATGCGGACCCACCGGGACCGTCAAAATATGGATACGGATCTGTTTGCTCAGAATATTGATCGAAGTCAACTCAAATAAATTTTTAAGGCGAAATT
This sequence comes from Nicotiana paniculata, assembly GCA_005239505.1. Classification (NCBI taxonomy): domain Eukaryota; kingdom Viridiplantae; phylum Streptophyta; class Magnoliopsida; order Solanales; family Solanaceae; genus Nicotiana; species Nicotiana paniculata. The sequence goes on from ML336251.1 coordinate 39,132, forward strand.
TCACATTTTATCAGTTTTTAACATAAAAGCCTTCTGGAAAAATATCCGGATTGCACACACAAATCGAGAAAGGCTTAAAGAATCTACTAGAGGCTTTGAAACACGATTGTAAAAATCTAGATGACCTATTGGGTCATCACATTCACACACATAAACACACACACACACATACATTATATTGTAATTGATGATCAATCACATACATTACTACGTACGAAAACTTTATCAATTGACAAATTGATAAACCAATATTATTCTATTTTAAATATGTTTAGTCGATTGTTATATTAACTCTTTTACTAATACTAATAACTTCTTTTGTTTCTTTAATTTGTAATCCATATATACATGTCAAATATGTTTAGTATTAATTCTTCTATATTTCATTCATTCATCACTAATAATGCATGACATAGATTAATCAATATAGGTCGAGACATTTTTTTTTTTAATATTCATCGATATAGGTCGAGACGTTTTGTTTTTAATATTCATCGAGACATCTAAGTAAGTTATAAGTCGATGAAACAATTTACAAATAGATATATTTGATGATGATAAATTATGTATACTAATTAGATTATTATTTCTTCATAAGTCTATCCCCAAAAGAACCCGACCCTTTGGCCCTAGCGCTTCGCGTTCTTAGATGCGACTATACCTATATACACACACACATACACTTCGTTGTACTACTTTAACTATATATAGCTTGTTATAGTATATGTTAGCGTATTCATTATTTATATTACAAAATAAAGTGCTAACGGATTACATTTATATTATTTAGATAGTAAATATTAATGTGATTCAAAAGTTTAACCATGTTTGATCTATGAACCGACCGAAGTTGGTATGTTATTTTCCAGAAATTACATTTACCGACCAAAGTTGGTCGGTAAAATCTTCCTTGTAATAACCGACCTACTTTGATCGGTAAATTTAACTATAAATTTTATAAAATATTTTGAATAATAATATAATTATTAAAATTTAAAATGTGGGTCCACATTACCGACCGATATTGGTCGGTAGTCAAAAAGGTGCTTTGACTAAGCAAGTCTGACCACTGCGGTCAAATGTTTGACCTATACAGCGACGAATTTCAGTCGGTATGTAATTTAAAGAAAATGTAAAATATTTTTTTGGTAGTTTACGTCCATATTGGATGATTTTTTGGTTGCTTTTGTTGACCGACCAACGTTGGACGGTATCGCTCGATCGATTTTTTCTGGATTTCTAGTAGTGAAAATGGACAAGTAATAAAAATATATTTTTAGTATAGTGGACAAGTAAAAGTGAACGGAAGGAGTATTAAATTATGCAATACCTTTTCTTCCCTTCATATATATGTAACTTTGTGCACGACTAAGCTAATAAATACTTCAGGGAAACACTTATCCAAGTTTTTACACCAAGTTTATTTCCTTTTTTTCCATTTTGAAATCCATTATAAGATCTCGTATAACTAATTGATTTTGGATGACTTAATTTTTCTTAAACCTCTTCATAAATTTTCGAAATGGTGACTTAACCACTCAACTTTTTGGATCGTATCTATACAAAGTACACAAAGGGGTTGAAGAATTAGAGAGGCGGTTGTATGTAGAGGCGGACCTATATATAGTGTTGAGTGATCACTTAACCCCATACATTTCGACATAAATGTTGTGTGTATATATATATATATATATATATATATATATATATAACTTAAAAATAATTATATAAATAACTTGGCAGTTGGCAGCTATAACTGATTTGGCCCATCTTATGCATTGTTCTTTAAGATCACCAAGGATCGAGAATATGATGACTAAAAAATAGAGCTTCTTTATAATATAAGATGGTATCTGTTGGCTATTAGTAATTTGTATTGTTGTAATATAAAATAATAATTTTTTTGTAAATACAGAAACAATGAGAAACCTTACTAGTGCAGGATCTAGCGCGGGATTAGCGCGGCCGCGCTAGTGGAATTTACCAGGGACAATGAGAAACTTGACTAGCGCGATCACTAGCGCCTGCTGAGTGCGGGCGCGCTATTCCAGGCGTCCTTAGCTTTTCTATGGAAAAATAATATAATATAAAAATAAACCGAGCCCACTGAATACACAGTGTGTCCTTAAGAAAATTATTCCCCTCAAGTACCCGAGGTTATGGAATATATCATCCTAGGATAGAACGATTTAACTCACCAGCGTATTGGTACCAAAAACTCCGGTGATCGGCGAACCACTTAATGGTCGTAAAACACACAGGAATATTTTTGTGCAGAAGTAGAAGAAGAAGAAGATCAGAAAATTTAGTAAGTAAAGATTCTGGGATTCAAGAATATTTATAGCCAATTTGGTACTGTTTCTGAAAAGGTTTTGCAACCTTTCAGAACAGCCATAGATGTTGGAACATGTGTGAAGATTGCGGGAAAAGTTAAAAATTGATTTAAAATAATCCAGGAAAGAAAAATGGACTGGACCTTTGTCTAAAAAGATTAATCAATCAATCTTTGACCATATCCGAATCAGAATCCGAAGCCGAAGCCGAAGCCGAAGTCGAGCGAGTGACGACGACGACGACGCGAGGCTGACCTTCTTATCAACTCTTTAAGATCTAGAAGAAGAGATTTTCTATATATACACATAGATTTTCTTTCCTTCTTCTAACGAGGGACAAAGTGCACTAATTCAAAATTTCACTTCCCTCCATTTCTTTTCGCACCATTTTTCATTCACTCTATTTAAGCTACACCAAGCTTAAAATTAAGCTACACTAAGCTTAAAGACCAACAATCCCCCACATTAATGGGGAATGGCTATAAAGTAAAGGAATGCACGGACGTGTGTGTGTTTTACATGCAAGAATTAATTGCATCTGGATAAGTAGGTTTCCCTTTGAACTTTCAGTAGTGAAATTATATCGGATATACTCGGTCAATCGGTAGATTTGATATCTCTGAATCGTCGAGCTTTGTTGTATACCTAGACAACATAAGTCACACAATCAATCCTTAACCATTTATGGTTCTCACGGTTGTGTTCGTTTCAGCCATGAACACCGCCTGGTTTCATGAGTGCTTAGAGAATGGCCTTTACTTTCATTCCCCTTGAAGCGGCTTACACTTCACGCTCACATAGGTGATTCCTAAATTTGTAATCATAAATACATACTATCTGGTCATATCCTTCCAGACTTAGCAAATCATTAAAAAGCTTTAAGCTTTATTGACTCATCAAAAAGCCTTAATGCTTTACCTTGATTTCTGAACATTGTCTTCATCACGAGAATGAGTTGAGTTATTTGACAATGTTGAATCGTCATTCATGACTTTGTTTGATCTCTTTGAACTTAGCTCTTGGGATCTCTAGTCTGCTAGGTAGAGTTACCGCCATGATGACTTGTCCTAGGCCTTAACCCCATTCCCTTTGATGATCTTTCAACTGTCTCTCTAGATAGGACTTTTGTAAGTGGATCCGACACGTTATCTCTTGACTTTACGTAGTCAATTGTGATAACACCACTAGAGAGTAGTTGTCTAACTGTATTATGTCTCCGTCGTATATGACGAGATTTTTCGTTATACATAACGCTCCCTGCCCTCCCTATTGCCGCTTGACTATCACAATTATACAAATCGGTTCCAAAAGTTTGGGCCAAAATGGAATATCTTCCAAGAAATTCCAGAGCCATTCAGCTTCTTCATCGGCCTTATCTAAAGCTATGAATTCAGATTCCATTGTAGAATGGGCGATGCACGTTTTTTTGGATGATTTCCAAGACACTGCTCCACCCCCAATTGTGAAAAAATATCCACTCGTGGATTTAACTTCAAATGATGCGGTGATCCAATTTGCATCACTATATCCCTCGATCACGGAGGGATATTTGTTATAATGCAAAGCATAGTTTTGGGTATGTTTCAGATACCCCAAAACTCGTTTCATTGCCATCCAATGTATTTGATTGGGATTACTTGTAAATCGACTCAGTTTGCTAATAGCACATGCTATATCTGGTCGCGTACAATTCATTATATACATCAAACTTCCCAATACTCTTGCATAGTCCAGTTGTGAGTCACTTTCACCTTCATTCTTTTGAAGTGCATAACTCACGTCAATTGGAGTCTTGGCAATTTTGAAATCCAAATACTTGAACTTGTAAATTACCTTTTCAATGCAGTGAGACTGTGATAATGCTAGACCTTGTGGAGTCTTGTGAATTCTGATTCCTAAGATCACATCAGCAACTCCTAAGTCTTTCATGTCGAATTTGCTAGCCAACATGCACTTTGTAGCATTTATATCTAACATGCTTTTGCTCATTATCAACATGTCATCAACATATAAACAAACAATGACTTCATGACCTTTAGTGTTTTTAATGTAAACACGTTTGTCGCACTCGTTGATTTTAAACCCACTTGCCAACATTGTTTGATCAAATTTGGCATGCCATTATTTGGGTGCTTGTTTAAGTCCATAAAGAGACTTAACAAGTTTGCACACTTTCTTTTCTTTACCAGGAACCACAAAACCTCAGGTTGTTCCATGGAAATCTCTTCCTCCAATTCTCCATATAAGAAAGTTGTTTTAACATCCATTTGATGGATTTCAAGACTATACACGACAGCTAATGCCACTAACATCCTAATAGATGTTATCCTCGTTACTGGCGAGTAAGTGTCAAAGTAATCAAGGCCTTCCTTTTGTCTATAACCTTTGACAAAAAGTCTTGCCTTATATTTGTCAATAGTTCCATCAGCTTTCATTTTCCGTTTAAAGATCCATTTCGAACCTAAAAGCTTATTTCCAGGAGGAAGATCAACCAATTCCCATGTATGGTTATCCAAAATTTATTGAATCTCACTATTGACTGCCTCTTTCAAAATGTTGAATCAAAAGACGACAGAGATGCTTTAAAAGTTTGAGGTTCATTTCAAGCAAGAATGTCACAAAATCTGGTCCAAAGGAAGTAGATGTTCTTTGACGTTTTCTATGCCTTGGATCTTATACACTTGGAGTATTTTCCTTTGGTTCTTCTCGAGGTCATTTAGGTCTTTCACTTAACGACTCACATTCAGTTTTATACGGATAAATGCTTTCAAAGAATTCAACATTATCTGATTCCATTACCGTATTAACATGAATCTCGGGATTATCGGATTTATGGACCAAAAACTGACATGCTTTACTGTTTGTAGCATATCCAATGAAGCAATCTACTGTTTTTGGTCCGATTTTAACCCTTTTAGGTAAAGGAACTTGTACCTTTGCTAGACACCCCCACACTTTGAAATACTTCAAGTTAGGTTTAGTTCCTTTCCATTTTTCATATGGAATAGATTGCGTTTTGTTGTGGGGTACTCTGTTGAGTATTCGGTTAGCTGTAAGGATAGCTTCATCATTTCGGTAATCTGGAACATATTAGTAAATAATTCATCATTTTCTTTAATGTCCGATTTTTTCTTTCCGCAATTCCGTTGGATTGAGGTGTGTAAGGTGCAGTAGTTTGATGGATAATTCCATATTCTGAACATATTTCTGCAAACGGAGATTCATATTCTCCACCTCTATCACTTCTAATCATTTTGATCTTTTTATTCAATTGATTCTCTACTTCATTCTTGTATTGCTTAAATGCTTCAATTGCTTCATCCTTACTATTAAGAAAATAAACATAACAATATCGAGTGGAGTCGTCAATAAAAGTAATAAATTACTTTTTCCCACCTCGAGATGGTGCGCAAATGTCAGTATGAATTAAGTCTAAAGGATTTGAATTCCTTTCAACATACTTATAAGGATGTTTTACAAACTTAGATTCAACACATATTTGACATTTCGATTTATTACACTCGCATTTAGGAAATACTTCTAAATTAATTAATTTCCGCAAGGTTTTATAATTGACATTGTCCTAAACGAATATGCCATAAATCATTTGACTCCAACAAATAAGAAGAAGCTGAAATTTTATTCATACTATCAACAACCATTACATTGAGTTTGAAAAGGCCCTCCGTGAGGTAGCCTTTTCCAACATACATTTCGTTCTTTCTCACAACAACTTTATCAGAGACAAATACACATTTGAATCCATTCTTCACAAGTAAAAAAGTAGAAACTAAATTCTTCCTAATAGTAGGAACATGAAGAACGTATTTGAGCGTTAACACCTTGCTGGAAGTCATCTTTAAGAATATCTTCCCATAACCTTCAATCTTGGCTGTTGAATTATTTCCCATGGAAATCTCTTCTTCGAGACTAGCAGTAGAGTAAGTAGCAAATGCTTCTTTGATAGCACAAACATGTCGAGTGGCTCCGGAGTCAATCCACCACTCCTTCGGATTCCCAACTAAGTTGCATTCTGAAAGCATTGCACAAATATCATCAATGTCATCATTATTCTCCACTATGTTGGCATGTCCCTTCTTCTTATCCTTTTTCGGGAGATGACAATCAGGGGCTTTGTGACCAACTCTTCCACAGCTGTGGCAGTTGCCCTTGAAACTTTTTTTGTTCTGCTCCTTAGTCTGTCCTGAAGATCTCCTCCTCTTCTTACTTTTTGGAGTAGTCTCCTCAACGATATTAGCTCCCATGATCGTTGAATTTTCACGAGACTTCTTCTCGGCTGTTTTGTTGTCTTCCTCAATCTTGAGACGAATCACAAGATCTTCCAACTTTATTTTTTTGCGCTTGTGCTTAAGATAGTTCTTGAAATTCTCCATGAAGGAGGCAACTTTTCAATCATTGCAGCCACTTGAAATGCTTCATTCACGACTATACCTTCAGCAATAAGGTCGTGAAAAATAAGTTGAAGCTCCTGAACTTGGTTCCCCACAGTTTTGTTGTCTATCATTTTATAGTCTAGAAACTTGGCAACCACAAATTTCTTCAAGCATATATCTTCCGTCTTGTATTTCTTCACAAGTACGTCCCATAATTCTTTCGAAGTATTCATTGCACTGTACACATTATATAAGTCATCCTCTAAAGCAATTAGGATATAACCTTTGCAAAGAAAATCTGCCTGCTTCCACGCCTCAACAATCATGAACTTTTGATTGTCCGGCGGCATGTCCGTAGCAGGCACTGGAGGCTCTTCACTAGTGAATTTCTACATACCAAGTGTGGTAAGCCAGAAGAACACCATTTGCTGCCATCCTTTGAAGTTGGCTCCAGAATATTTTCCCAGTTTTTCTGCCGATAGAACAACAGTCCAGCTCGACGAGGCTATCGTCATTGCCGCAACAGTTGCAGAAGAATTTGCGTTATCAATTCCATTTCTCACTGTCAACCACAGAAGAGTTCAATCAATGGCAAAACCAGAATAGTAAGCAATATTGTAATCAACAATAAACAATATGTATAATAAATAAAAACTGAAGTTTTTATATACTGTTTCACAGAAAACGATGAAGCTTTTATGTTCTTCAAATCGTTTTCTGAATTTCAAAACTCTGATGAAGTTTTTATATATACAAATCAGAATAATAAAATTCAGAAAGAGTAGAAAACACACAGGTTTTAATCTCCACAAACAGAATACAGAAAATAAAAATATAATTTCTTTAAGATTGTTAGTAATTTATATTGCTGTAATATAAAACAATAAATTTTCTGTAAATACAGAAACAATGAGAAACCTTAATAGCGCGGGCTCTAGCGTAGGATTAGCGCGGCCGCGCTAGTGAAATTTACCGGGGACAGTGAGAAACCTGACTAGCGGGACCACTAGCACGTGCTGAGCGCGGACGCGCTAGTCCAGGCGTCCTTAGCTTTTCTATGGAAAAATAATATAATATAAGAATAGACCGAGCCCACTGAATACACAGTGTGTACTTAAGAAAATTATTCCCCTCAAGTACCCGAGGTTTTGCAATATACCCTCCCAGGATAGAACGATTTAACTCACCAGCGTATTGGTGCCAAAAACTCCGGTGATCGGCGAACCACTTAATGGTCGTAAAACACACAGGAATATTTTTGTGCAGAAGAAGAATAAGAAGAAGATTAGAAAATTTAGTAAGTAAAGATTTTGAGATTCAAGGAATATTTATAGCCAATTTGGTACTGTTTCTGAAAAGGTTTTGCAACCTTTCAGAACAGCCATAGCTGTTGGAACAGGTGTGAAGATTGCGGAAAAAATTAAAAACAAATTTAAAATAATCCGGAAAAGAAAAACGGACTGGACCTTTGTCTAAAAAGATTAATCAATCGATCTGAAGCCGAAGCCGAGCCGAGCGAGCGACAACGACGATGACGCGAGTTTGCCTTCTTCTCAACTCTTTAAGAGCTAGAAGAAGAGCTTCTCTATATATACACATAGATTTTCTTTCCTTCTTCTAATGAGGGACAAAATGCACTAATTCAAAAATTTCACTTCCCTCCATTTCTTTTCCCACCATTTTCCATTGAAGCTTAAAGACCAACATTGACTCCTAAGTAATTTTCTCATTAGTGTATGCATCGAAAGAATATGATTTGAAATAGTATTTTTATGTAGAAAAGATGTCGAATTGAGTTTATAATTTGTCTTTACTACGACTTAATTCTTATTCCTTTATCTTCAAACCTTTTTATGTAATTTTTTTTTTCTTTTGTAAATAACAGAAGTTGTTATTTATTTGGTATACCAGGAGTTCAATTATTCAGAATATTTATTTTCTTTTTACTACATTTTAAAATTATTTTAATAGTAGTACTTCAACAGTTACAAAATTATTGTACATCTAAAAAAGAAAGGTCAAATTAATTTTAAATAAAAATTATTTTTGCGTTGGCCTGTCATAGCTAAACCTAACTTTCTTCTACTTTTTTACACTTTTTTTAACCTTCTCGACCGATTGAATTTTACATAATGAATGAATTTCTAGCTATAAAATAAGAGTGCGAAAATAAATTAAATTTAAGAGTTAGACTAAGTATTGCATAAAGCAACAACGAACTAACATGATTCAAAAGGTTGAACGAATAAGACTTACTTTAGTTTGATACAAGAAATTATTTTTGATTTGTGATAAGCAACGACACACAATGGATAATATTACATAACTCGAATCTCAATAAGTAAAGTCAAAAATAAAAATATTGACTAATAAATTTCCGAGCAACATAGTAAAATTTTAGGCATATAATGAAATTCTCATATATAAATTTTTTAATAATTAAAATAAAATAGAAGAAAAAATATTTCATTAATATTTTCTAATATTGGACATATTTAATACTTTTCTAATGTTAACCGTGCATCGCACGGGTTTTCTATTGGGTGGCTTGCTAAAGCCTTGTGTTCGTTTCAGTGACCTGGAGTCTTCGTTTGGGAAGTCTCCCTCTATGAACGTGAACTACGGAGGAGGATAGATTTGATGTAGGAGCAGAGTGGAATCTGGAGCAGGGTATCAGATTCAGACGACCTCAAACTGGATAGAGCAGGATTTGTGGAACCTGTGGTCGTCTCAAAATAGAAAGAGGTGCAGACGTCCCAACATGGCTTTAGCACGCCCTTCCTCTTCTAAGGATAAATACCCATACTATTGAACTATAGCTCCCCTCTATGAGATGAACTCAACAGAGAATAGGGGAGGAGCGCATATTTCTTTTATATTAAAATAAAGAAAGCTTTTTTAGTTTCCTTGCAGCCAGTTACAGGCGAGTCAGAAGCCCTTATAGCACGTACCGCTCATAATGGTGATATTGTAGGTTCGAGCCCTACTAAGCCCCTCAGGGTACTCAACAACTAGAGTCATCTCCCTTTTTCCTTTTAGCTTTAGTCGGTCGAGTAGCTTATTCGAACGTTGTGAACTCATTCCTGCCTTTGCAATACCAACGCATCTTGTGCCACAGAATCGATTGTGCTCTGCCTCTTCCCCTCTATCAAAAGATTGCCTTGTGTGGAAGGTTGACTCTGAACTTCAGTCATAATACTAGTAAATACTTAAGGGAAACACTTATCCAAGTTTTTACGCCAAGTTTATTTCCTTTTTTCCATTTTGAAATCCAGTATAAGATATCGTATAACTAATTGATTTTGGATGACTTAATTTTCTTAAACCTCTTCATAAATTTTCGAAACGGTGACTTAAGTTGACACTCAACTTTCTGGATCGTATCTATACAAAGTACACAAAGGGGTTGAAGAATTAGAGAGGCGGTTGTATGTAAAGGCGTACCTATGTATAGTGTTGAGGGATCACTGAATTCTGTAAATTTCGACATAAATGTTTTATATATATATATATATATATATATATGTATAACTTAAAAATGATTATATAAATAACTTGGCAGTTGACAACTGCTTTTAGGAGGTAGTACTGATATGATTGAGCAAAATAATAATGCACGCGCCATGTTAAAATCCTGCAATCGCCTCTGATATATTGGATGTACACTATTGCTAATGATTAATGAAATGACCATTTGGTTTTACTATATACTCCTATTGTTTTTTGAAAACAGAAGTAAGGAGTAAAATGTTTTATCAAGTTACATCTTTTGTTGATATATTTCAATTCACTAAAATGTCATACATCAGCCAGTGGCCAAATTGAATACTTGCCACCCCTAAATGATAATTGTTAGGACCGAAAAATTAGGTGTCATGCGGGAATTAGTAATGCAAACCTTGAACGACGATAAATCCAACAATAAAAGAGAAATCTACCAAACGAAATACAAATATTAATGTGGTTGTCAATTGACCTACGTCCACAACGGAGATGAACAATCCACTATAATAAAAGGGAGTACAAAATATCGAGAGAACAACCTCACGAAGAAGCAAACACAAGTGACACACTAACACTTGTCCCGTAAAGTTCTCCCCTTATACACGACTCTCAAACACCATATGATTACATTGTGGATACTTCTGAATGAGAATGAAGGATCTTCAATTTATAAAAGTCCAAACTTTTTCCTACAAAAAAAAAGGATTAGTCAAACATGGAGAAATTATAATTTCCTTCTACCAAAAGGAAAAGCCAATTATAATAAATATGTTGTTCTTTCCTTCAAGAAATAGGAAAACCAAACATGGTTAGAAAATCCGGACAACCCTTAACAATAATCCCATATGAAGCTTATTTTCTGTTAATTGATGATCACCTGCACCACAAGAATAATATTAAACCACAAAAATAAGCAAAACCCCAACTTCTTTCACTGTTTCAATTATTTAATTTAATATTGTAGATCAATTTGCCACACAGATTGATTTATATTTGCGTGACTGTTGTACCTTTAAATATAAGTAATTAGCATGAGTTTATGGTTGTTTAATTAATAGAAGAAATATTTGTTAAATGTGATTGGAATAAAACGAGTAGATCTTCTAAAGAAATTTTCAAGCAGAAGTTTGGCGTACAAGTCGTCTGAAGAATATTTCCCATGGATTGTGGACGATACTGAAGGATGGAAATGGCTGATTAAACTATGAGATTTTCTATTTTGTACAGCATACAGGAAGGGCATATCACACTTATTATTTTTTAATTAAAGTCTTTAAATATATATCTCATTTATTGCGTGTCTACATCTTCCTCCAAACCAAAATGTTACTATGAGTTATGCGAATTAAAATTAATTTTACATTTTGGAAAATAATAATCATCGTATTATTTAGCTATGGCTTCTAAATTTTTGTACTTCCCCTTTTCTTATGAAGTTCTAGAGAAGAAGCTGGAAAATAAATATGACCAAGATTAATTCCAGTATTTTAGCTTTAAGTGAGACTATGAGTTCGTTTGAATTGGCTTATTTGAAGTATTTTTCAGCAAAAATAGCTTTTAAGCTATTTTGTAGTGTTTGGATAAAGTAAAAAAATGCTTTTAAGCACTTGTTTTAAAGCCAAAATGACAAAAATAAGTCAAAAGCTAGAATTCCTAACTTATGGCTTTTGGCTTAAAAGTCACTTACAATAAGCCCATTCAAACGGGCTCTATATTTATCTTTGAGTTTCAAACAGAAAGCTGGCAACTCTGAGCGATTTTTTTTTATAGTTTGTTTGGATGGTTGTTACCTGTTGTATTGTATCGTATTGTTATTTTAAATACGATGTTTGTTTTGGTTGTTACTAAATTTTATTGTATCGTATCGTTAAATTCGTCGTTACATAACGACGAAATGTGCCACTTTTTGTAACGACCGATTTGGTGTGGTCGCATCGTTACCTTGTCTTTTTGTCTCAATCTCATCCTTCATTATTATTAAACAATTTTATTTTGTCATTTACCCTACCTTTTCATACACCGTATCATAATTTTTTTAATAATATTGTAAGTTTATTCGTCGTATTGCTGGTGTGTGATATCATAAAACCACGACAAATGATACAATTTATCCAAATATTATATTAATCAAACGATACAGTACAATACAATACAATACGATACATTATGAAACGATACGTAATAAAGAAGCCTCAAACAAACTGCAAATTAAAGCATATGGTAAGAATTCTTTGACTTTGCGTTTGTTTCCATTTATTTTCTCTAGAGAAACTAAAAATAAAAGTGTCTTGCAAGACATATTGAAAGAATACTAATTGAGCCTAGGGGTGAACAAAACCAAATCGCAAACCGCACCAAATCGATAATTCGAGTCAAATCGAAAAAAAAACCCGATTAATGGTTTGATTTGGTATTAACTAAAAAAAGTCAACTCGCGACTAAACCAACCCGAATATATATATATATATATATATATATNATAATTTTTAAATTTATTTCATACATTAACTCTTTTATTATAATATAATTTTCTTTAACTTAGTTATTATTTCTTAACTTCAGATTGGGTTACAATTTAGTCTCACTGGCCATATATCACTTAGGTAAAAAAAGCCCAAACCATTACACCCAACCCAAGTACTGATGTTTAGTTCACTTCCAAAGTTGAACAGAGAAATTTTCATTCACTTCCAAAGTTGAGGGAGAAGCAAACCCTACAGCCGCAAGCTCTTCCTTTTCAATTCGAGTTTACTTCGTCCGATTCAAGTCTAGTTCATCCGATTCAAGTTTAGTGCGTCCCAACTCAGTTTAATTTCGAATCAACTCATCTTGATTTGGGGTAAGTCAAATCTCTATTTCATATTCTTCTTACAAACATCAAAGGTTTTGCCGAAAGTTTCATTACCTTTGTCTCCGTAACAAAGTCCAAAGTCTCAATTCGACTGAATCATACGAGATTTAGATAAAGCAATCTCACAGTATACAGATTTATATGCAAAGATTAGAGCAACTAAATCAATAAATGCACATTATACATTGAGGGACTTAAATTATTTAGAATCTCCTAATAATATGTCCAAATGATCAATTTGCATATGCCAGTGATGTTGTTCTGTTTTCTCCCTCAATTATTTATCAATTCAATTCAATTATTTTTATTAGATAGCATCTCTCACTACCTTATAGACTTTATATATATGGGTCAACTTTTAGTACTTGTAGTACCTGATGATCTAGGTAAAAAGGAAATTATAAAAAATATCAAAAGATATGGAACAAAAAAGTGGCATCCCCTTCATTCTAGGAAAAGTTAAACTTCTTATAGCATTGCTTGTTTCGCAGCTCTGTTACGCAGGATTTCATATAGTTTCAATACTTGCACTTAATATTGGTGTTAACAAAATTGTGTATCCAGTTTATAGAAACTTTATTGCATTGCTTTAGTTACCACCTCTCACATTCTCTATATCGATTTAGTTTTTCCTCCTTGCATTAGTAGGGTAAGCAAGCAGTAAGAGGAGTTATCCAAATATGATAAGTGGTGTTTTATTTGCCTTTTGTTTTCAAATTTTCTTTTTTTGGTTAATCTTTTTCATTTAGTTTTGTATCATAAGCTAGTTTTGTATCATAAGCTAATAACTATTTCTTTGAGATTACAACTTTCTTTATCATGTGCAGTGACCCTCTTTTCGGATGGAAAGTATACCTTCTGCTCCCGATGTGGAGATGACTATCAACATTCCTCCGACTATGCCAACGACATCTCAACGTCAAGGTATAGACACTCCTCGTCGATGCACTCCTCCTAAAAAGCAAAAAAGAACAACTCCTCTAGTACTTTCTAATTATGGGACTACTGGTAGAGAGACGTCTGAGATTTGGGATCATTTCTCTAAATTTATTACTAAAGGAGGTAAATGTAGGGCAAAATGCAATTATTGTCCTAAAGCCTTTGCTTCTGAAAGCGTCAATGGGACTACTGCGTTATGGACACACATAAATGTGAAATGTCACAAGTCCCTCTTTAAGTTCGTTGATAAGAGACAATCCACATTAAAAACTACCAAAGAAGGCTGGCTAGCAGGTGGTTTGGGTTCTACTGAAGGAGTGGTGTATAATGTGGATGAGATTAGGAGAGCCATTGCCGAATTTGTAATTATTGATGAGCAACCATTTAGAGTTGTTGAGGGAGAAGGATTTAAGAAACTAATGGCTAAAGCTTTGCCAAATTTTGAATTAGCTTCTCGTGTAACTGTTGCTCGATATTGTTTGAAGATTTATCAAGAAGAGAAAGAAAAACTTAAAGAGCATATCAAGAACCAACATGTATGTCTTATAAGTGATACATGGACATCACTCCAAAATTCCACTTATATGGTTGTCACTGCACATTGGATTGATGATCAATAGAATCTACAAAAGAAAATTCTAAACTTTTTTCAAACACCGGATCACAAGGGTGAGACTATCGCTAAGAGGATTGAGGAATGTTTATTGGGTTGGGGAATTGAGAACTTGTTTACAGTGACCCTTGATAATGCAACTGCTAATGATGCTGCCATTAAGCATTTGAAGGTGCTTATTGATGATTGAAAAGGGGGAATACTTGGAAATGCGTTTTTACATGTTAGGTGTAATGCTCATATTTTGAACTTGATTGTAAAAGATGGGTTAGATGAACAAATTGAGCCAATTTCTCGTATAAGGAGTGCAGTGAAATATGTTAGGTCTTCTGCTTCAAGGTTTGCTTCTTTCAAGTCATTTATTGAGAAAGTTAAGATACACACTAATGGTCTTGTGAGTCTTGATGTTGAAACTAGATGGAATTCAACATATACAATGTTAGATAAAGCTTTGAAATTTGAAAAAGCTTTTACAAGAATGTATTTGGAGGACCAAAAGTACCAAAAGTACTGTCGAGAAACAAGTACAATAAGAGGAAATCCATCAACAGATAATTGGAAGAATGTGAAAGCTTTTGTCAAGTTTCTTAACATTTTCTACCAGACAACTTTGAAATTTTCAGGCAGTTTGTATGCTACTTCCAACTCTTTCTTCCATGAGTTTTTTAATCTTCAAAATGATATTATTAAGTATACTAAAAGTGGTGATCTTATTTTGGTTGATATGGCAAAAAGGATGAAAAGTAAGCTTGAGAAATATTGGGGTAAATTTGAGAGTATGAATATGCTACTAATTATTGTTGTTGTGTTAGATCCCTGATACAAGATGAAGTATGTGAACTACATTCTTTCCATTGCATATGATCCTTTGTTGGGAAGAATAAAGTCTGAAGATTTGTCGAGTATTTTAACTCGCTAATATAATCACTACAATGATTCTTTCTCTGAGAATTCTAACGATAATATTGAAGGTGACATTGATATGACGAGTGAACATGGTGATTTGTTGCAATCTCGATGGGAGAAATATATGGAAGAGGAGGGAAATAGTGAAAGAAAATCCGATCTTGAGATATACTTGATAGATGATGTGGTGAAAATCAAGGATTTTAATATCTTGAGTTGGTGGAAAGCTTCGTCTAGTAAATATCCAATTGTTTCAAAAATTGCTAGGGATGTTCTTTCTATTCCTATTTCTACTGTTGCATCTGAGTCGGCTTTTAGTACAGATGGTCGAATTCTTGATACTTATCGGAGTTCTTTATCGCCCAAAACGGTAGAAACTCTTATTTGCACTCAACAATGGATACGATCACCTTCCAAAGAATGCAAGTTTGAAGACATTTTGGAGGAAGTCTAGAAACTTGAGGAAATTGAAGAAGGTAATTTTCTTCAATTCTGAATAAAATATGGTTGTGTTTGTTACTTTATTTTATTTTATTTATTACTCAATTTGTTTCTTTTCTCTCAGAATATCCAGACTCACCTTTGAGGATTGATTAGCCAGTCATGTTCATGATGGAATATAGGCTTGTTTGTTATCAATAGCTACTAGTTGTATGCAGTTTTTCAATTAACCAAGACTTCTTAAGTTTACCGGGTATTGTAAATTGTAATAGTCTAGATGATCTTAGAGTATTACTCCATCAACTCTAATGTAGTTATAGTTTTTCCATATTCTATTTTGTATCTAATGCTATTGGAAGGGGTTGGAGTAAAGCAATGAATTTCTCTAGTAATTGTTTACTTGTTGAAGTTATCTTTTAGTAATTAAGCTTGGATTGAAGTGTTGAGATTGGTGGCAAGCAAAAGCATATCAACTTGATGATGGGTTCCTTCTGTCCAGTGATATGGATATGCTTTTGTGCGTGTGTTAGTTTTAACAGGTATTCTGTCCAGTAGTAAGGATATACTTTTGTGTGTTAGCTAATTTTAACAGGGGAAAAATATTTGTTGAATTGAGCAAATTTAAATACTTATGGGAGTTTACTCTATGAGTTGATTTGAGATTTATTGAAGTTGTTGAAGTTGATTTGAGATTTATTGAACCTGTTGGCCATTCCAAAATGCTGAAGTTGATTTGAGATTTGTTGAATTTGATTTGAGATTTGTTGAATTGAGCAAAATGCTTATGGAAGTTGTTGAAGTTGAGATTTGTTCAAAATGCTCAAAATTGAGATTTATTGAAGTTGTTGAAGTTGATTTGAGATTTGTTCAAAATGCTGTTGGCCATTCCAAAATGCCGAAGAATCTTGGACACCGAACTACAAAAACCTGAAAAATTCGGGAAAATTGAAAGCTGAAAAACCCGAGTGTTATTGGTTTGGTTTGGTTTATAAATATAAAAACCCGATACCTTTGGTTTGGTTTGGTAAAGGAAAATATCGAACCAACCCGGCCTATGTACACCCCTAATTTGAGCCGACCATTATGATTAGTCTAAATACCAAGAACCGTTTGGTCCCTTATTTGATGAGACCATAAATTCTATCTATAATAATAAATGTAGAAAAGTACTTTCCCCGACATAAGGAAATATAATCCTGAATGAAACGTGATAGTTTGTACTAATAACGTATAAAGCAATTTGATCAGAAACGAACTTTTTATGCAAGAATATTCTTATGAAAAAAATAGTAGTAATCTTTTTCTTTGGGGGGTTTGCTCGGTTAAACTTTTCAAAATTTAGTTGGACTTTAAAACATAGCACTAAAAGGAGTAAAATCTTAGTTAATCTCGGAGAAGGAAAATTAAGATATATTTATTTCAGTCTTCCTCATCAATAAGTATTGGATTATCTTTAAAATATGGTTCCTTACTAGAAGTTATATTCTATATTCTCAGTTTAAAAGTGTTCACACATTGCCTTTTGGCATTCGTGCACATTGAACTCTGCCTCTATAAATCCTTCTCTAATTTTCTTCTTCCATAGTTCTCATTAAGTGTTTAATTACTCTCTTTAATTTCTTCTTATTCCTTTCATCTCTTCTGCACCTATACAAGAAGGTATGTCATGTGTAATTATACATTAATCATATTGTGTTCAACCTTCTGGTTTTATTTCTGTTTTTTGTACGTTGGTTATAGATATATATAGTAGTATTGGTTTATTCTATTCACGTTGCTGAGGTACTCAACTTCATAATAATTAGGCCTTTTGAAGAAAAGCAATAAGTACTACTCCGTTTACTTATGTGACACGGAATTTAAGAAAAGAGAAAAGTCTTTTGAACTTATGGGTACGTATATTTTGTGTGAATATAAATTATTGCATAAATGTCAATTATTTCCACATGAGGAAAGAAGTTATTTTTTTTGGCACGTACTAAAAAGAAAATAGTTTCATATAAATTGAAACATTATTAGAGAACAATTTTTACCACCAAAGATTTCTAGCGGGTGAATATACCACCTTTAACTAGATGTCTTTTGTTCGAGCTTTGAGAATGAATTTTTTTTAATCGAATCATTTTCCTAATTGGCTAGTGCCCTAATATGAGTATCGGACGCGGACGGGAACCAAAAGAAAGAAAGACTAGCAAAAACTGAAAACTTTCTTCTTATAGCGTTAATTTGGTTGAAAAAGGTTCTCTAAATGTTTTCCAATTTCACCTATTTTTGAAACAAACGTTGCCCTCTAAATCACCCCTCTACTAAAAGTTTCTATTTTCATGGCACACTTTTTGGGTGATTAAAAACACTATTTTTTTCAAAAAAATCTATTCTTGGTGTGATGATCACAAAAGATTTCATCCTCACCCCCACCTCCAAAAGAAAACCAAAAAATAAAAAAATAAAAATAGAAGGGATTATTCTGGCACCATAATTAAAGAGTTGTCGATCATACATCTAGCAAATTAAGCAATCCCTTTTCTTCACTTCATATATATATGAAAAAATATTGTGCACGCCTAAACCGATAAATACTTAACGGAAACATTTACCCAAGTTTATTACGCCAAGCTTTTCTCATTTTTTATTTCATTTAGAAATCCAACATCTATATTAATCCCGTATAACAAATTATTTTAGGATGACTTACTTTTTTTTTATTATAAAAAACCTGTTCATACATTTCCAAAAGGGTAACTTAAGTAGAAAGCTCAACTTTCTAGATCGTATCAATTCAACGTACACAAAAGGGTTGAGAGAGGCTGCTGTGCGTATGTACAGTATAAATAATGAAAAGACCATTTGGTTTACTGACCTTTCCTCTTCATGAGAAATTAAACTTTTTCTTTTTCCTATGAAGCTCTTTAAAAAAGAATCGTGTATCTGAATATAATTAAATATGGCTAAGAGTTTTCACTGTTCCAGCTTTAAGATACCAAAAATATTTTCAGCTTCAAACAGGTAGACGAAGAACTCTTATTGAGTTCATTTTTATTACAAGTAACGCTACGTTGAACAAAGAAAATCATTTTGAATCAGAATCTCAGGACAGAATTTGTTGTGTCTCAGGTAATTATTCTTTAATTATATGTTTGTTTCCATTTATTTTCTCTACAGAAGATGATAAACTAAAAATAAAAGTATTCGCAAGACATATATACCGAAAGAGTACTATTTAAGCCAACCATTAATAGTTAAAGCACCAAGAGTGCTTTAATCCCTTATCTGATGAGAACAGTCTGCTAATTAAAGATATTCTGTACTAATTACGTACAAAGCAGTTTGATTAGAAACGAACTTTTTATTCAAGAATATTCTTCCATTGAACAAAAAAAAGATAACCTTTGTCTTTGGGGGGTTTTTTGGTCGGTTAAGCTTTTCAAAAGTTAGTTGGACTTTAAAACATATAACACTAAAAGGAGTAAAATCTTAGTTAATCTTGGAGAAGGATAATAGAATAGTTAAGATATATTTGTTTCAGTCTTAATCTTCAATAAGGATTGATTATCTTTACAATATGGTTCCTTACTTGAATATGGTTATTCTTGAGCTGACGGTCTATCGGAACAGCCTCTTTATCCTTCGAGGTAGAAGTAAGGTCTGCCTACATACTACCCTCTGTTCCCAGACCCCACTAGTAAGATTTTATTGTGTGGTTGTTGTTGTACTTGAATTGGAAGTTACATTCAATATTCTCAGTTTGAAAGTGTTCACACACTGCCTTTTCGCCTTCGTTTAGAATTGCCTCCCCATATATATATTGAATTGAACTCTGCTTTAATATATTTATATCTTTATTTTTCTTCTTCCATACATAGTTCTCATATTCCTCGTTCTGCAATTACACCAGAAGGTATGTTATGTGTAATTATACATTAAGCATAGTATGTTCAATCTTATTTTATTTCTGTTTTTTTTGTGTGTTTGTTTGGTTTGGTGTAAACATTCGATGTGAGTAAAACTTTTACCTGAGTAAATATAGAGAAAGTCTTGATGTTTGAATTTAACTTATATATAATGATGATGTTATAAAAGATTAATTTCTTATAATATCAATGTAGTAAATTAATGAAAAAAACGGACGTAGGGTCAGTGACTTCTTGTACGAAGTATATATGAGGCAACTGGTGTGATCATTACTATTGGTCTATTATTATGATGTTGTCATTAGCAACATGTTAGTATCTTTTTATAAAAAGACCCTCTTATTTAAACTAGAATACCTTGATTCTCAAAAGATATTTCTCATTTTTCTCCTGAATACAAAAGAATTAAAATGAATTTATTAAACAAAAATAGAGTTTAATTAACAGAAAAGTATCCCAAATGAGAATTAACTAGTTATTGATTACTTGACAGGTTAGAAGATGGGATTTATGTATAGGAGGAAAGTGGCTATATCCTTACTGTTTGTGGCTATCCTCATTAGCCTTGAAGGAGTAAAAGCCAAACCAGGTAACAGCCTATTCTATTTTCTACTTCCTTCTTTTGGTTGATAGGACTCTCTTTCAAGGGCTTTTAGAGAAATAAAATGTGTGGGTGGGTGATTTGGGGGGGGGGGGGGGGGGGGGGGGGTGTGAATAGCCATTTTTACCATCGATGTTTAACGAATACCTAAAGTTTAACCATCTCTTGTAACTTAAGATTGTTTAGGTCCAAGAGACAGTCTGAAGTTTGAATTATACTCTCTCCGTGCTAATTTATGTGAAAATATTTGACTGGGCATGAAATTTAAGAAAAAATAAATTTTTTTAGAATTTGTGGTCCTAAACAAGTCAAAAAGGGGCCAAGAATATTTGTGTGGTTATAAAAGCTTGTCATTAAGAGTAGAATTGTAAATTTAAGCTAAATTGTTTCCAAATTTAGAAAGGGGTCATTCTTTTTAAAACGAACCAAAAAAAAAAAAAAGTTTCACGTAAAACTGAAACGGAGGAATAACAATTTAACCTCAAACTTCTTAAGTATAAAGCTATGCTAGAAAGTAACTTCAGACCCAAAGGTCTAAAGTTTTGGTTTAATTTTAGAGCTTCAAATTATCTGACGTATTAGCCTTTGGCAGAGCCTAACTTCAAAGTTTTCATGATAAATTTTGAATAACTTTGTCCAATAAGTACTCTCTATACCTAGTATTACTAAGTGGA
Source organism: Nicotiana paniculata (assembly GCA_005239505.1). Lineage (NCBI taxonomy): Eukaryota > Viridiplantae > Streptophyta > Magnoliopsida > Solanales > Solanaceae > Nicotiana > Nicotiana paniculata. Next base: position 60,299 of record ML336251.1, read on the forward strand.
TACACTTTAAATAGTATTTAGAACCAAATATATTTTTAGACGATATATTACAAGGGGCATCTTACATAAATATCCAAATTAAGTTCCAATTTACCGGCCTCTAGTCATTAATCATCTTTCTCTCTAAGAATCACACGCAAAAATCTCCTTCCATATTTTTAAGCGTGATCAACAACATTAGATTCAAGACATAAAGAAAATTTCATGGATAAGGTAGCAAAAAAGGTGATGAAATACAAAAAATATATTTATAAGATTCTAAAAATCTACGCAAAAGAGGACCTTTTTCAATGGGTATGGTTGAAATTCATTGAAAACATATAAATGAGTCAATATACAAATTTTGAGGAATATTGGATGTGATTTGCATTGATTTCGTATTAAAATTCGTAGTTAAAATCGAGTTCAAAATTTTTTTATGCGACACATGTATCACACACATGTTATACATGTGATACACATTTGATACAAACATGATACATATGTGATACACAAATGATACATAGTGTGATCCACATATCATTTTTTTTTCATGTTTCATCTTCCACTTCGAATTTTCAATTCAAACCACCTCGAAACTCTGCCAAATCATCCTAAAACTGAGATTCAAACTCCTTAAGATGTACCCAATTTATTCTAATAACACTCACTCAAAAGAAAGCAAAAACTTGACCTTGTTTTGACTGCAAATAGCTAATTGGTTAATATTGATAATATTTGTAGTATTAATAATATTTAATGAATTGACCAATTTTTATAATAAGCTATTTATAAATGGATATAGCTTGTAGTTTCCTTATAAGACGGCTCCCTGATGCCAATCAGTGCCGCCTCTAGGTAAAGCTACTAAAGCAATTGCTTTAGGTCCTCTAGAATTGAAGGGCCCCAAAATTTTTAAATTATATATTATAGAATTATTAATAAAATATACTAGATTTTATACTTCTTTTTTAGATTGTGATAGAGGTTATTTATATAAATAACTCGAGTATTTATTATAAATACGCAATATATGAAGTAAACAATTTGATGGTGACTGCGACAATTGAAGAACGAAATCTATTATTGGAATAACCTTTTGTAACTTCATAATAGACTTGAACTATTTTAAATGTATGAAATATGGTACAAAATTGTGATTATTCAATTATGAAAATTTATAAAAATATTATCTAAACCACCATGTATGTTTCTTATAAAAATATTATCTAAACCTTTGTAAGTAATGTTACCAAATATTTGTAATGCTGAAAGCAGTAGATGGATAGAATGAATTATCAAAACACATACAAAATGATCGGTATATCATCATTAAAAAAAATATATTTTAGTAAATAAAATTAAAACTTCTTATTGAAATTTGACTTTAGATCACTAATATCATTGAGTCGGCCCCGGTGCCAATTCTACAATAGAATGAGATGATAAAAACTTTTAAGAAAAAAGTAAAATAAGATTTATTTTAAGAAAGTAAATAAATTTGTTTTAAAAGATTAATACGTAGGCGTCGTTTGTAGTGATTTATTTTCTTTTAAAAAAGAACTCGTCTTGGGGAAAAAAAAAGAAAGGATCTTATTGGTGATAAAAGTACACACAATTTTGTAAAAGCCACCTAGTTGAACTACTATAAATGAATTCCCTTAAGTTTATTTATAAGTTATAGATTTGTATGATTTTCCAAAGCTTAATATATAGTAATTAATGCCATTAATTGATGAAAATACTTGTTGATTTCTGCAGAAAGAAGATTTATTGAGATAGACAATGATTCAGAAGCTAGGAAGCAATCAGATGATACAGTGAGAATAGACCCTTTGGACAATTTCAATAAATACAGAGGAGGTTTTGACATTACAAATAAACACTATTGGGGTGTGAGTAATTTGCATCTCTTAATTCCTATTGTAATATAATTTAATATTGCTCGGACTTCTTAAAAATGCCACCAGGTGCGTGTTTGGTCTTCCAAAAATGTTGTTGAGGATCTGACACGGGTACAAGCGGAGAGCCCGAAGAACAAATAAATAATCCCTCTGTACAAATTGAGTGTTTATATTGTTGTTCTTTTATACACCAATCTAATATAATTGCTTGTCTTCTTTTTTCCTTTTTAACTTTAGTTTTACCATTTATTTGTCCAATTTTTAAGCATACATTTAAAAATATGCAAATTATGAGCAAGTTATTGTAACTATGCTTCACATATGACTCAAAATAATTTGAAGCACTAAATTTTAAGTTGTTGTGCAGTCCAGCATCTTTACAGGTATATATGGCTATGTAATTGCAGTAATGTGGCTCTTCTGTGGCTTAGGATATGGACTATATCTTCTAGCCTCTACCTGCTGCTGTAAATGGAAGAACATGAAGCTTAAGAAGATATCAACTTTTCAGTATCAACACTATTATCTCTGGCTTATTTTCTCAGCTGTTTTCTTGACAATTTTAGCAATGTAAGTCTCACTTGCATTCTCACTTATCTAGTTTTATAACTTGATTGTGATAGCCCTCGCGATATCTTATTGGAGCTTTGTAAATAGTGGCCAGTTTCCCGTTGAGTGAGCCTTTTCCCAGTGCGCGGAGTGTGTTACTGCTTTATCATTGGGTCAATAATGCAAATCCCTCTTTTTGTGCTACTCCTAGGGCGGGAAAAAGATAAGAAAACGCAAAGAGTTCTCTTGCTTTCCCAACTTGTTGTTTCTAAAGACTGCCCTCTCTCGGCTGGATCTTGGTCCAGCCGGTTTTTAGGTCTGCATATAATGCATCCTCCAATGAAGTGGTTTCATTCATTTGGAAGGTTAGAAAAACTGAGGAGATAATTTCACTACAATTGCAGAACTGCTACAGGTCTGGTTCTTGGAGGGAATGCGAAACTACGTTCAAGAACAGATACAGTTGTGAACATTATCATCGACACAGCAGATGAGGCATCAGAGACTATATATACTACTACTGGAGCCTTGAGAGATATGAATACTGACTTAGAAGATACTGATATAGGTGATGAGGCTGCTAATTTCCTCATTCCCATTTCACAAAGTCTTGACAGACAGGCTACTGATATTCATCGGGGAGCCACGAAAAATAGGCGTTTAGTCAAGAAAGGCATTGAGATACTGTAAGTCTTCCTCCCTCCACTCTTCTCTACCTTACCACTTCGTCTTATATTCTAGATAGGTCCCTTTCACTAAGATGAATTCCAGGGTCTAGTGTTAGTTCGTTCAGAATGAATGTTTACTTTTTTCCGCATATGCATGCATAGTTCGAGTCAAAAGCAATAAATTCAACTGAAGCATATAGGTACAATACAATGTCAAGGCAATTGAAATAAGTATACATTGTGATTTGGTGTGCTAATGAAAGCAGTCCTATAGAAGGCCATACACTTAAATTAAACAGATGAAATACATGCACCATTAATGAGCCAACAAGTTTGGTAAGAAGAAACAAAGAGACTGACATACATACTACTATCTGTTGGCAGGTACATAGTAACTACACTCACTATTTCACTCAACTTGGCTGCTGCAATTTCTCTAACAGGTGAGTCTACTAAGTCCAACTTGAATTTTCTCCCCATTCCATTTTATTTTAAAAGAATCTAAACATCAGAACTTAAATGGAAGTTCAAAGAATCCTCCTTGTTTGGGAGCTAGAGAAAGTAAAGAAAGTTTCATACTTTTCCCTTTCTCTTGTTTAGTTTGCACATAAGAAGAGAAATATACTAATATCCGAAAACATAGTAAGTTTGCACATAGAAATATCACATATTTAATTCTGACTAAAGCTGAAATCTTTTTTCATTGCAGTATTTGGAATCCTCAAATTTAGAAGAAACTTTCACCTGTAAGTATACAGTGGCGGACGCACGTGGTGGCAAGTGGGTTCAACTGAACTCGTTTCACCAAAAAATAGTATTATGTATATGTATAAATTACGATTAAAAAAAGCATAAATTTTGTATAAATATTTTGTTTGAACCCACTTGACAACTACTATTTTACGTCTAAAGTTTTGTACTTCTATGATTGAATCCGCTTGCATAAAATCCTGGGTCCACTATTTTAGTATATCATGTCAATGGTGCAAATTTTAGCCTCCTAACACTTCCAACTTCTTGGCCATGTTCCAATAGTTGCAAAATTCTGAAACAATATATTCTGATATATGCAGGCTAATTGCAGTATGTTGGATCTTTACAAGTCTCTGCTGGTTATTTTTCGGGATTTATTTCTTCTTAGACAAGTACGAAAACGATTTCCAATGACTTACTCAAGTTTTCTGTTTCATCCGAAAATTGTATGGCTTTGGCGTACTCATGATCAAATTACATCGGTTTATTGCAGCTTTGCTGGAGATACATGCACAGCTCTAGAAAGTTTCCAGATAAATCCCTACAATAATAGCTTGAGTTCAATCCTCCCCTGTGATGAATTGCTGTCAGCACAATCAATCCTATATGCTGCCAGTGAAGGGATCCATCGAGTAGTGAACAAGGTAAACTTGAATTTTATTCAGTTCTTTAATCAACTTGAGGTTAAATGTATTTGAAACAGCATGCCAAAACTGCAATCAGGCTGTAACTCAAGCAACTAGAATAAGTTAAAATCCAGATGAAAAAAGAAAAATTTACCCAAGTCAATGTTCTTCCACCTTACTTTGAGTAGCTTTTAATTCAGTTTTGTGACTCATTGGAAGATTTTGAGCAATAAAGTATTTTATTTATTAGTCTTGAAAACTTGGAAATTTGCAGGTAAATCGAGAGCTATCAACAAATTATGGAAATGTTGCACAGATATGCAATCCGTTCTCCGGTCCACCAGACTATAACTACGAGCCTGATCAGAACTGTCCATCAAGCGCAATCAGGATAGGAGAGCTCCCTGGGGTATAGCTCAAACGCCTATGATTTACATTTTTCTTTTCACATAGTCCGTGTTAGTAATAACTTTTTCGTTACCTTTAATTTGGTGGAATTATCTCTTCTTTTATGAAGATAATCAAGATGTTGACTTGCACTGATCCAAGCTGCAAGGGAGGAGTCATGATCCCATATAGGATCTTTAACAACATTGAGTCATATATAACAGCTCTCAAAAAGATACTGGATGTGTACCCTGGAATCGAAAGCCTAGCAGAATGTAACACAGTGTACAGTTCATTTTCAGATATCCTTGACAAACATTGCAAACCATTAAAGAAAAACGTGCATATGACATGGGCAGGACTTGTTATGTTGTCAGTAGTAATGGTCGTGTTGGTCCTCGTTTGGACATTCGAGGCACGCCATGAAAATGATCATCACAACTTGGTTAGTTCTATCAAGCCTCATTCTTCTACAGCAGTAGATATGCTAGAATTAGGCACGGTTAAACAAGCCAAGACTGACTCCAAAATCAAAGTTCAGTCAGGGAAATAGCACCTGATTAGGCACAGTATTAGTTTACAGTATTGTACAGATTGAAAAGATTGTAGGGTTTTAGAAGAGTACAGAAGATTAAAGGGATCTCTCTGTATGGGAAAACATTACCAACAAACTGGGAATTGTTTTAAGAAAGTTAAAACAAGCCAGCTACGGGGACAAACCCCGCAATGGCATGTATGAAATTCAAAGAAGAAAGAAATGTATCTATTTATTCAATCTTTTTCAAGAACTAGATGTTCAAGGATTGTCAATTGTAGTAAAGCATTTTGGTTACTGAATGTTTATACCTTCACTCTTTACTTTTGTACATACATAAAGCCTCAATATTTAACTCCTTTAGCATTGCAACCGAATTCTATTTGATAATACCAATAGTCGTGCATAAATTTCATAAAACATAGATCTGAATCTTGATAAAATACTCCATACAAAAAAAAATGGATAAATTTCGAGAGTTCACCAAACTATATAGAGACCAGGTTCTCTATTAGTTTTCACAGATTACACACACACAACAGAATGTAAATAACACCGAGAGCTTTTACTTGGAAAATTCCCAGCTCAATGGGATTAAAAACCACGACCTACACTTGTAAGATTTCAACTTCACTACTGAGCAACTTTCAGATTACAACCTATGTAACCTATGAATTAGCTACTTAATCCCTCACTAACTTGTAACGCACCTATTACAAGCCACTTTGTAATACCCCTATTTTACAAAGACTTCACAACATGACTAACTCTAGCCAAGACACAAACACTGAAGTTTATGATTTACAATAGTTTCCTAATCAATGCTTCTAGACAAGCTAAGTAGTAGTTACAATTAAAGAACTATTACAAAGTCACAACTCTACTAAGGACATACAAATACTTGATATAGGAACTGGTCCGTAGCAGCGTCGTACTTTGTTCTTTATGCACTGGAGAATCATTTTTCTTGATAATCAATCACTGTGAGTGCTTGAGTAAATTCTCTGGTGTTTATGTTTTGTTATTGGTTTAATGTTAATATAACATTGATGACATCACTTGAATGATGTAAGAAACTTATGATACAAGGTCCTTCCCAATGGAAGTGACTAATGCACTGTGCTGTACTGTTTGCGTGTGCAGTGCAGTCAATCACTTTCCAGCTGTGGTGAGTTGATTTGGTACAATCGCTAGGGGAACCTAAGACCATCTGTTCCCTGTGTTGATTCTTTAACTTCTGAAGTTCTGACAACCATCTCCAGCTTGAGTCAGGTTGTTTTCATGCGCTTGGGAATGTGTACCAAAAGCGAATCAGGTTCCTTATCTGGTTCTTGACATTAAGTTTGTTTAATCATCAAAACATAAAACAAAGGTATTTATAACCTATCAATTTCTCCATTTTTGATGATGACAAAATTATAATTGAAAATACTACAAAGAACCACAAAAACCAGATAGTGCACCAGGTACCTCAGTGAGTTCCCTCTGAATATGTATTTCCCACTTAATCAGTGCACGTCATTATTCAATTATGCAAAATCTTCTCCCTTTTGGCATCATAAAAAGCACAAACCAAGTAAAAAACATAAAGAAGTCTAGCATAGTTAACTCATACCACTTGTATGCACACAACATGATAGAAAACAGAGTCAAAAGAGAAATAACATAAACAATAAAAGGGAAAGACTTGCATTAACCAAATTCGGATTGTTACAGGCGGGAGCAGAATCATGGTTACCATCCACAATTCCAAAAAAAGAACAAAAACAAGTACCAGAAACAAAACATCATCAAAACAGACTTAAAAGATAGACACTGGAAACTGGACACTTAGGGGACATTTCTTAAGGGGCACTGGAGGAAGAGGGCTTTGAGGAGGTGGCAAGGGTTTTGAGGACAAGATCCATCCAAGCATTTGCGGACATTTGCTCATTGAGCAGTTTCTCCTTCAGGTCCTCAACCTGTTTCCTGAGCTCAGCATTTTCCTTTGTCAGCGGGGCAACCTCTGAGTTGGGAGAACTGCTAGAACCTGGTGCCCCTTGTATCTGACTGAGCTGAGTCTCCAAAATGGCGTTCCTAGACTTCAACTTCCTTATCTCCTATGTGGCACTATTCTGGGCATTAATCAGTTGAGAGATAGTAGAGGTTCTTCCAACTCCTCCGACCTTGTCAATGCATTCATACTACTCCTCAAGGGTGGTCTTGGAGAAGGTCTGCTTCTTGGTCCCCGCTTTGGCCTGTCCTAGAGGTATCTTAAAGAACTTGAAAACCTTTATGAGGAGGAACCCATAAGGTAACCCATGGTTACCATCCTTAAAATATGCCACCTTTTGCATGTGCTCAATCATGATTCCAGGTAGATTGATGGTGGTAAAACGATCCAGGGCTTCCATAAGGACTAGGTCAGCTTTGGATGTGATAGATCTCCTCTCTACACGTGGAAGCAACACCTTGTTAACCATCTCAAAAATAAACTGATAAACTGGAAGGAGTGCCTTTTTATGCGCCCATTCCCCCTGCTGAATTGCCCTTTCCTTGACAATGGTATTTTTGAAATTTGACGCACAGGCACCCTGAACAGATGACAATCCCAGCAGGAACTTCCAGAATTTTTCCCAACACAGCAGAGTTCATCACTATGTCCACTCCATTTACCAATGCATAAATATGATCATCTTCAACTGCGAAGAGGTCTGCATAAAAGCTCCGCACCTACTCCTCATATACCTTTGGTACATCGACTGTGAACAAATGTTTCCACTGCTGGAACTCACAGATTTTTAACAGCTGCCTCATCCCAACAAGCTCCATAATCTCAAGGGAAAACGTGCGACCCCACAACAATTTCTGATACCTCAACTTCTCCTTCAGAACTCAGACACTCACCAACTTTTGCTTTCTTGGAGGAACCAGGTTCCTCATCATCATCCAACTTCCTTTTCACTGACTTGCATATGGCCTTTCCCTTCTCCACTGACTTGTCATGCACATATTCACCATATTTTTCCACTTCTTCATCATCAAACTTGTCACCACTCTCTTTCACTGTCTTATCAACCCCAATGGCAGGCTATTTCTCTCAAAATGGTCTTTGCTCGGGGCTTTGGTGAAGATGTCTGCAATTTGATCATCAGTGCTACAAAACTTCATACAAATGATCCCTTTTTCAACATTGTCCCTGAGGAAGTGATGACGTACATCGATTTTCTTGGTCCTCTTGCGTTGGACTGGATTATTGGCCATGTTGAGTGCACTTGTATTGTCACACAAGAGAGATACACAATCAGTGTACACCCCAAAGTCTTCCAATTGCTGCTTGATCCAAAGCAATTGAGCACAGCAAGAAGCGACTGCTACATATTCTGCTTCAGTTGTTGAGATTGCCACCGATTTTTGCTTCCTTATTCCCCATGAGATAAGACAGGAACCCAAGAAATGTGCCATTCCAGACGTGCTTTTCCTGTCCACCAGATAACCTTCATAATCAGCATCAGCATACCCAATGAGATCAAAATTATCACCTGAAGGATAGTAGAGAACCAAGTCGTGTGTTCCTTTAAGATATCTCAAAATTCTTTTAGCAGCCTTCAGATGAGATTCTTTTGGATTTGACTGGAACTTTGCACAGAGACCCACGTTGAACACAATGTCTGGTCTGCTTGCAGCGAGATATAGGAGTGATCCAATGATGCCTCTATACATGGTTTGATTTACAGGAGAACCGAGTTTATCCATGTCCAGACGTGTAGCTGTGGCAATGGGAGTGTCGATAACTTTTGATGCTTTTATGTCAAATCTTTTCAGCAGCTCCTTGATGTACTTCTGCTGGCTTATCAATGTTCCCTTTGTGGATAGCTTCACTTGAAGTCCTAAGAATAAATTCAATTTTCCCATCATGCTCATCTCAAACTCACTCCCTATGAGTTTTGCAAACTCTTCACAAAGAGAGTTAACTGTGGCTCCGAAAATGATATCATCAACATATACTTGAACGATGAGCAGGATCCTCCCTCGTTTCTTCATAAAAAGAGTGTTGTCAATTTTTCCTCTTGTAAAACCATTTTATAAAGGAAACTTTGAAAACCTTTCATACCAAGCTCGGGGAGCCTTCTTTAACCCATACAATGCCTTGTCCAGCTTGAACACATGCTCAGGATGCTCGTGACACTCAAATCCATGAGGCTGCTTGACATAAATTTCTTCTTTGAGGAAGCCATTCAGAAATGCACTTTTGACATCCATTTGGAACAGTGTGAATTCCATATGAGATGCAAAGGCAACAAGAGTTCTGATAGCCTCCATTCAAGCATTTGGAGAAAATGTCTCAGCATAATCAATTCCTTCTTCTTGATTGTAGCCTTGAACTACAAGCCCTGCCTTGTTTCTTGTTGTATTCCCAAACTCATCAAGTTTGTTCCTGAATACCCACTTGGTCTCTATGATGGTGCGATCTGCAGGTCTAGGAACCAGGTGTCATACCTTGTTTCTCTCAAATTGATGCAGCTCCTCCTGCATGACTGTGATCCAGTCTGCATCTTTCAGTGCTTCCTTGATATTTTTGGGTTCTATTTGGGAAAGAAAGGCTGAAAAGGCAAGTGAATTTCTTGAATTAAGAGGGGTGATTATATTGTCAAGAGGATGTGAGCTTTTGTGCTTCCAATTTTGGTACTTGAATCTCATTTGTAGAGGAACCAGGTATTTTTGAATGAGTTTCTTGGCCGCTTATTTCTTCAGCAAGTGGAGTACCTTGGACTGCATCAACAACTCTATTTTCAGCTTCAGTTGTTGCGATCGTGGGACCAGGTTCCTCTCTAATGGATGGAGAAGTAGTTGTATTGTCTTCACTGGATTCCTTGACATCACTCATCATGTATGCCTTCCCATTTGCCATGTCAATAACTTGACCTGGAACCAATAAGGGTTCTCCATCTTGATCAGCATTCCTGTCCTTCTCATAAGAGAGGTGAGACTCATCAAAGATAACATGTACACTCTCCTCAACACACTGGGTTCTTTTGTTTTACAATTTTATAAGCTTTACTTTGAGGCGAGTAACCCAGGAAGATTCCTTCATCACTTTTGGCATCAAATATTCCAAGCTGATCCTTGCCATTGTTGAGAACATAACATTTGCAGCCAAATATCCTCAAATGAGTCAGCTTAGGCTTCCTTCCATTCAACAACTCATAAGGTGTTTTGTTTAGAAGGGACCTGATCATGCACCTGTTCACCAAATAGCAAGCAGTACTGACAACTTCTACCCAGAAATTTTTTGCAATCCCACTATCAATTAACATTGTCCGCGCCATATCTTCAAGAGTCTTGTTTTTCCTTTTCATGACTCCATTTTGCTGTGGTGTTCTTGGAGCAGACAAGTTGTGAATAATGCCATTTTTAATACAGAATTCATCGAATCTAGCACTATCAAAACTCTGTCCCATGATCTGATGTGAAGCAAGCCATGTTTGTTCCCATCTTCACTTGGATCTTCTTGACAAAGGCCACAAATACTTGAAAAGTCTCATCCTTGGTTATGAGGAACGAAGTCCAAGTGAACCTGGAGTAGTCATCCACTATCACAAAGATATATCTTTTTCCTCCTCTTCTTGACACCCTCATTGGTCCACATAGATCCATATGAAGAAGATCAAGTAGCCTTGAGGCGCCGAATTCTTTTTTGGGCTTGAATGAAGATCATACATGCTTTCCTTTTGCACAAGCATCGCACACTTTGTGTTCCTTGAAGCTCGACTTGGGCAGACCACGAACCAGGTCCTTCTGGACCAATTTGTTCAGTAGTGAAAAGCTTCCATGCCCCAGCCTTCTATGCCATAGTTCAACATCGTCATCAACTCTCAAACATCTTAGATCACCACTTTGCAGGGACTCAAAATCAACAACATAAATATTCTTGTATCTTTTGGCCACAAGCACCACCTCACCATTCACAAGATTTGTGACTGTGCATATCTTGGACAAGAATTCCACTTTATTTCCCTTGTCACATACCTGAGAAACACTCAAGAGAGCACTTCAGGCTATTGACATAGTACATGTTCTCAACTGAGTGGGTGAGTGACTTCTCAATCCTTCCAACTCCTAGAATGTATCCATTTTTGCCATTTCCAAAGGATACACTGATAACTAGGGATTTTAACCTACTATTTACTCTCTTTTGCTTGGGTTTTGGGTCAAAAATGCGTTAAGGTAGTCCCGAAAACTAACTCAAGGTGCTTACTTGCAGGTGTTGGTTAAAATGAGGCAAAGAAGCCAAAACGAACTCATAAAGGAGCCAAACTTGCACAAGTCCTAAACTTTACTGGAGCGATGTCAGCACCATTATTATGCTACAATGCAATTTCCTCCGCTGAGGAGAATTATAAAGTGCTGCCGCGAACTTGAGGTTCAGAGAGATGAGATTGGACTTAGTTTGGACCGCTGACCACGTCACAAAAGCGCGGCCGTGAAACCATTGGCACGGTCGCGGAGGAAATTTTGCTGAGAGCGGGAAGTTGAGAATCAGAGAACTAACAAATTGGGCCAAGCATAAAACGCGGTCAGCGTCCATTTTACGCGGCCGCGAAGCCACATCAATGCTGAGGCGGTAAGAAGTCTGCTGGAGCGAAATCAATGTTCAGAGAGTCTGTAACTGAGCCAAAATGAAGGAACGCGGTCCGCGAATTTTACGCGGCCACGAATAAAGATCACGCGGACGTGGTATCTTTTACGTTGTCCACGAAATCCGGCCCAGGCCAAGTCCAAATCTGAAGAAACGCGGTCTGCGCTCGTTATTGCGTGGCCGTGAAAGTCCATTCACTGAGGCGCCTATTATTTCGATGACAACGGAACCTCTGCAAGGGCATTTTTGTCCAGTAATTTTAGTTGTGTATAAATAGATCTTTTTCACATTTTTAGGTGATCTTTTGTATTAGGAGCTTATAACGTTAGATTTTATTCTTGTAATTAACATTTATGGCTTATATCTCATCTCCATCTTTGATTTCTTCCTCAATTATGAGTAGCTAGACCCATTAGCTAGGGTTGTGACCCAACCCTAGTATGGGTATTTAATGGATCTTCAATTTTAGGACTTATTTGTATATGGGTTAGTGAATATTTAGCTTGTTTCATGCTTTATCTGTTGAATTGGTGGTTGCAAACACTGATTTGTGCCTTTTTGACTAGGGTTCTTCTTGAGAAAAGGGCTCAAGTCTAGGTAAAATAGGCAAACAAGGAATTGGGGTGAATTCAAGAGATTGATAGCCCCAATTAAAGGGTTAAACCTAGAGATAGTAATACCCGACTTGAGCCAATTTCGCTTGCAATGTTTGAACACCCAATTAGGCTTGAGAAAGCCAATTCGGGCAAAGTCACTCAAACTACAGAGATATATAGAGTGAGTAATTGAGTGTGAGGTTATATCACGAACCCAGATACAACAAGTCTGTCCTAAATTCTAGATCCCATTAGATACTCGCCTAGGTGTATGTCACTTCCCTAGTGCTTTTTACCAATTGAGAAAACCCTTACAAAAATATTGCACTTAGTTTATTTTCAGCAATCAATAATAGTAAATTAGAATAGAATCAAAATCCACTCATGATCAGAAGTGTAATTAAAGACAATGCACATAGCTAGACTGGATAGGAACCCAATTCCCAACCAATTATAACTCCCTATGGATATCGATCCCGACCTTTCAGGTAAAAGCTACATCGACCCCTCATCGCCATTATATAGTGGTACAGGGTTGGAGTCGATCATACACTCCCTCTTTGCAGGGATTTCAGTGAAAGGAAATCGATAATACTTCCAGTCATGTGCTTTGAGCAACCTCTGTCCATGTACCATTGTTGGCTGTTCCCATTCACTGCTCCCTACACGAGGAAATCAAGGGTTATATTTAGGAACCCAAACAAGTTTGAGTCCCTTGCAATGAGGAAAGGGATGAATGACTGCTCTTTTAGTCCAAGCATGCAATATGTTTTTTTTATGTGAAGGACCAGGTCCTCTAGAAGTAGTTACTCTCTCAGCAAAGACTTTATTTTTCTGATGAGGCTGAACCCTGGCCTTGCAATTTTCCTTGAGGTGCCCATTGTTACCACAGTGGGTACACAGCCAATTGTCGGGTAATGTAACATACTTTCTATGAGGGTTGTAGGGAGTCTTCTCCCTTTGAAACCCAATTCCCTACCTGTTCCCCCCATTGTTAACATACATGGCAGTAATAGCATCAGAGGACTAGGTCCACTTAAGAGATTTTTCAAGATCACTCTTCCTAGTTCTTCCTGAAGTTGTTTGTTTTTCTCAAGCTCAGCACACAGACTTGTCTTCACTAAATTTAACTCATTTTCAAGCTTCATGTGTGCCTCACTCGCAACTTCCTTTCCCTTTTCAGAGTTTCCAGGCCTACTCTCCATTTTAAGTTTCCTCAATTGTTTCCTTCAAGTCTACTACCACCATTACTAGGTCATCTCTCTCTCTTGCTCAATGTTAGCAACTCTCTCAGTTAAGGCTTCTTTTTCTTTACTTACACACTCAATGGTTTCCTTTAAGTCTACCACAAAAATCATTAGATCATCTCTTTCATGTTCTATATTTGCAATTTTCCCATCTAATGCATCCTTTTCATTTTTCACGTTCTGTATTGTTTCCTTCAAATCAACTACAACGACTACTAGGTCATCTCTAATTTTTTCATCTTCTCCTAGTTCCATAGTTAAAGCATCTTTATCATTTATAAGACTATGGTAAGCATCAATTAACATATTTGCTAAAGACACGAGCTTTTTAGGAGAGTAAGATTTCAGATTTCTCTGAACATCCAAAAAATTTACCTCATCATCATCGTCATCAGATTGGGCCATCAAAGAAAAATTGAGTCATACTCAGTTGCTTCACTTTTCACTGCCATCATTGAACTATCAACATGATCATTTTCTTCTTCAGACTCGCTGGAGGAGTCTTCTCATGCAGCAAGATCTTGCTTCACAACATTGTCAGCGACATTCTTTCTCTTGAAACATTTATCAGGAACCGGGTTCCTCTTGGATTCTTTGTCTGATTTGTGCTTGAATTAATCTTGCTTTAGGAGAGGACAGTCCTTGATGAAGTGTCCTGGCTTTCCAAATTTATGACAAAGGTCATAATTTTTGGCTTGCTAGAACTGCCCCTTTTTGGAATACCTCCATTCCCTCGAACCATTTTCTGAAATCTTCTTGTCAGGTATGCCATATTACCGTCTTCACCACTTGAATCATTGTTGTCTGTCTTAAGGACCGGGTTTTTTTCTCTTTTGGGCTCTCTTCTTTCACTGCCCTTTTTCTTCTTCATCTCAAGTTTCCAACAATCTCATCTATGATCAGTGTTTGCAAATCCTTCGCCTCAGTGATGGAATTTACTTTGCTTTACCAAGAACTCGGGAGTACACTAAGGATTTTTGTGATGAGCTTGTTTCTAGGAATGATTTCACCAAGAGAGTGAAGCTCATTTATGATGGAGGTGAATCGAATTTGCATATCTTGGATGGATTCATCATCCTTCATCCTGAAGAGCTCATATTCAGTGGTGAGCATGTTGATTTTGGATTGCTTCACCTGTGTTGTTCCCTCGTGATCTGTCTGCAAAGCTTCCCAGATTTCTTTTGCTGATTGACATGCCGATATCCTGTAGTATTCATCAGGACCTATTCCACACACACGATTTCTTTGCACGAAAATTCTTTTGTATGGCCTTTCGATCAGCATCATTAAATTCCTTCCTCATCTTGGGAATGGCTACAACTGGATATCCAAGATTATTGGTAGGGACAAAGGGTCCGTCCTAAATGACATCGCATAGCTCAGAATCTTCATCCACGATGTAGTCGTGCATCCTAGTCTTCCACCACCCATACTACTGACCATTGAACCTAGGTGGCTTTTAAGTAGACTGGCCTTCTTCAAAGTTTGGTGGAGCATCCACGAGGATCCTTTCTAGGTGTTATCCTAATAGAAAGAACCCTCTCTGATACCAATAGATAAAATTCGAGGGTACACCAAACTATATAGAGACCAGGTTCTCTATTAGTTTCCGCTGATTACACACATACAACAGAATGTAAATAACACTGAGAGCTTTTACGTGGAAAATTCCCATCTCAACGGGATTAAAAACCACGACCTACACTTGTAGGATTTCAACTTCACTATTGAGCAATTTTCAGATTACAACCTATGTAACCTAGGAATTAACTACTTAATCCTTACTAACTTGTAACACACCTATTACAGCCACTTTGTAATACCCCTATTCCAAAGACTTCACAACATGACTAACTCTAGCCAAGACACAAACACTGAAGTTTATGATTTACAATAGTTTCCTAATCAATGCTTCTAGACAAGATAAGTAGGAATTACAATTGAAGAACTATTACAAAGTCACAACTCTACTAAGGACATACAAAGACTTGATATGGAAACTGATCCGTAGCAGTGTCGTACTTTGTTCTTGATGCACTGGAGAATCGTTTTTCTTGATAATCTATCACTTGGAGTTCTTGAGGAAATTCTCTGGTGTTTAAGTGATGTTTTGTTATTGGTTTCATGTTAATATAACATTGATGACATCACTTGAATGATGTAAGCAACTTGTGGTACAAGGTCCTTCCCAGTGGAAGTGACTGTTGCACTGTGTTGTACTGTTTGCGTGTGCAGTGCAGTCAGTCACTTTTCAGCTGTGTTGACTTGGTACTATCACCAGGAGAACCTAAGACCATCTGTTCCCTGTGTTGATTCTTTAACTTTTGAAGTTCTGACAAACACGAAAAGTTCCAGCATAGTATGCGGGATTTGAAGCTCCTGCATATAAACTTCCAGCATATTATGTTGGAACGACAGCACACAGAAAGTTCCAGCACAATATGCAGGATTATAAAGATTCTGCATATAAACTTCAAGCATATTATGATGGAACTCCAACACATTATAAAATTCCAGCATATTATGCGGAAGCTCATACATACGAACTCCAACATATTATGCTAGAATATTTCTGGATTGTTAAGAGTGTTTTGTTTAGATTTTATCTTTGCATGAAAAGTGGTTAAATTTTAATTACTTTTGAAACTATGGCTATTTTTCAATTACCAGTTGCAAATATGGATATTTCTCATGTTTACCCGAAAATTATGACTACATGTGAGAGGTACCAACAACCACTACCACTTATATCTTGTTTGTGAATATTCTAAAATCCGCTTATTTTGAGAAGTGTTTTTCTCGGAAGTGCTTTTTAGTAAGTACTTTTGGTGAGAAGAAGCTTGTGTTTGGCAAATTAATTTGGAAAATGCTTTTAAGCAATAATTAATGTTTGACCAATATTTTAAAAAGTGATTTTAAGAGTATTTTTCTCAAAAGTGTTTTTAAAAAATTCTTCTTAAAAATACTTTTTGCTTCTACTAAAAAGCATTTTTTTCCTTCTAAAACCTTGGCCAAACACTTTAACTTTGAAAAAAGTAGCACTTTTGACCAAAAAAATATACTTGTGACCAGATAAAGCATGGACAAACTATTAATTTTGAACTCTGTTAATTAATACAAATATTAACTATGAACCTTTTTGGATATATTCTGGTGTATGTAAGATCGCTCCATTTCGTTCCATCAATCTAGTGCACATTTCTACGGAGTTTAATACAAAGGCTATGCCCCAATAAGAATTACTCCATCCGTTTGAGAGTTAATTTTACTTAACTTTTGTATACGATCGAAATCTAGTTCTCCTACGACATGAAAGGTCAGGCTCAGAACATGGAAATACAGGACTGAAAATCGACCCTAAGTCCCACCGGGCTAGAACCCAGGGTCAGAATGCCTGCCTTCGAGAACATTGTGTCCGTGGTCCCGGAATCGACCCTAGCTCCAAAAAAGTTCGTAGAAACATTTATAGCATAACCAATAGAAGACCGAAATATCCGTGACCGGTCGGATATTACGGCGGGAATCTCGGCACGTATCAACAAAGAACCGGCAATCAACAAATCAAGAGATTTTTACCTTTTATAGAATTTTACCTAAAGTAGGACTCCTCTACAGTATAAAAGGGGGTCTGATAATTTATTTAACACATTGTAACACGTATTCCAAAACAATACATTATTATTTCTCACGTTAAGTTCTTGATCTTCTGTATCTTGACACCGATCAAAGTGCATCCGGCTCGCGGGTGATTAACCTTCCAAGGTTGAGACTGTTTAATTCGTGTGGTTTGCATTTACTGTATCATTGTTTATTTCAATTGCAACTTAATTATCATTATGTGTCAAGTCAATCCACATATTCTTAAACTCACTTACACATTAATTTGTTATCCAATTTTGAGGGTAAAAAGTTTGGCGCCCACCGTGGGGATAAGGATAATAGTGTTTATTTGATACAAATATCCATAACACACACACATACACACTACTAATTTAAACTTGCTCTTTGAAATGTCTCTAATTTCAGGTAAAAACACAGAATATCAAACTCTCAATCAGCACCCCTACATGTTGACAATGAGTCCGGTCATGTAACGACCCGACCGGTCATTTTGTATTATCGGACCCCGTTCCCCCTAAATGAAACTTCCCATAGCGGCTTTTTATGATTTATGACTTGCGGGAACTGGTGGTCCGGGATTCAGAGGTGTTTAGAGTGCTACAGGAATAATTGGTTCCTTAAGGTTGGCCTTTAAGGCCAGGTTTGACTTCGGTCAACATTTTGGATAAACGACCTTGGAATCGAGTTTTTTCGGTTTCGGTAGCTTCGTGTGATGATTTTGGACCTGGGCGTATGTTCAGAATGGGTTTCTGATGACCCGGGAGCGTTTCGGCGCCCAATATTGAAATAAGAAGTTCCTATTGTGGTTTTGGACGTGTTTTTGTGTTATCGAGGTCCGAATGGAATTCCGAGACCGGGAATAGTTTTGTTATGTCATTTATGGCTTGCCTGCAAAATTTGATGTCATTCCGAGTAGTATGGGTCGGTTCGGCGCGTTGTTCGCGAAGTCTAGAAAACTTAAAGTTCCTAAGTTTGGTTCTTGAGATATTGAGGTGTGATTTTGAGTTTTAGCATTGTTTTGGGTGTTCCGAAGGCTCGAGCGAGTTCGTATTATGATTTGGAACTTGTTGGTATATTTGGACGAGGGATCGGGTGGGCCCAGGGGCCTCCCAGGTACCCAATGGGGCTAAAAACCAGCTAAAATAGCTGCTGGTGCACCTGATCTGGTGTGACCGCTGGTGCGGTTGCCCAGTCGCAGGTGCGGGACCGCTCCTGCGGTCCTAAGCATCCTGCGGTCCTAAGCATCACAGGTGCGACCCCAGGTGAGGTCCCCGTTTCTCGCAGGTGCGGACAAGAGTCCGCAGGAGCGGAATCGCTGGTGCGGCCATACCTCCGTAGGTGCAAACCCAGCCCTTCCCGTCCAGTTCCGCAAGTGCGAGGCCCAGCTCGTAGGCGCGAGACCGCAGGTGCGGTCCCCGAGCCGCAGGTGCGGAATCCCTGTAGGCCAGGCAGT
>ML336258.1:0-22060 GCA_005239505.1 Nicotiana paniculata
CTAAAAGGTGCCGAGTAAATGCAGAACCAATCCGAAAAGGACACGTGATATGAGCATTAAATGAAAGTGACAAACGACGTCTATGGTGCAGAGAATGATACAATGATTTGAGGAAAAGCGGCGGCAAAATATTCCCACCATGAATGAATATCCACTTACCAAATATTAATCGTTAAATATATGGTAAGTGGGGGGACTATCTGTATTGGTAAAAAAGAGTTTCACACGTAAGCCAGCTTTTGACAACGCAGCCAGTCACGTGGACAAAGGAAAACGCGACAGCTGGATGTGATTCTTTGAAGAGGTACGGAACAAAGATGCACGATTCAGTAAACCCTCGAGCTTATCAGCCACGAAAAACTCAAACTGATCAAAATAGGGGAGAGGCACGGTTAGAACGAATCTAGACAAAGCTACGGGTAGATTCAAAGACCCACAATTGATTACTCGAACGTTATGTAACCGTACCCCAATTACCGTTATCCTTTGTAACGCCTCATTAATGTCATAATTAGTCATTAATGAGCAAACATATCAAGAGTTGTACGTTATAAGAATCTCCTATATAATACAGCTTGTAAAGGCATCTGATTCTCAAATATAATTGACTTCGCTTTTCTATATTTCTGCAATATTGTCTGTTATTCATTTTTCTCTATTTCCTTGACTATCAGTAACACGTATTCATCTTAAAAATAGCTTTAGTCAAAGGGTCTAATTCTTTGGTTAAACACTGAGCCCTGGCTCTGCCTTGGCCTCTAGCACGGCCTCTGCCTCGTCCTCGGCCCCTCGTAGGAGTTGCAATAGGAGGATCGGGCTGCTGATCGGTAGATGAGGAAGCACGCGTTCTCTCCATCTGCGAGAGAATAGAATAGAAAATCAGTTAGCATTTAGAACTCAAATCGCACGACAAAAAGAAAAGATGTGAAGTTATTTCGTAACTTTGCAGCCTCTGGGGGATAAGTACAGACGTCTCTGTACCGATCCCTCAGACTCTACCAAGTTTGTTCGTGAATTGTAAGACCTAAGCAACCTAGAGCTCTGATACCAACTTGTCACGACCCGAAATCCCACCTTCAGGCCGTGATGGCGTCTAACGTTGAACCCGCTAGACAAGCCAACGTTACTGGTTATTCTGATTTATTCCTTAGTTATTTAGCATTTAAAAAGTCAAATACAAGAAATAGAAATAAGAATCCGGAAGATAAGAATTTCAACAACTTAAATAATAAATCTTACGAGATTTCCTTGAACATACCCCCAGAATCGGTGTCACAATTTCACGGACAGTTTAAGATTTACTAAAAACATGAGTCTGAAATAAACAAGTGTAGCTGTCTGAAAATACAAGATAAGACAGAAGGAAAGAAATAGATGGTGACGCCAAGGCCTACGGACGTCTGCAGGACTACCTCGGTGTCGCTGTGGACTGAAGGATACTCCCTCGCTCAATGTCCACTGGGTCCGTCTCTGTAATCTGCACAACATAAAGAAGTGCAGGTGTAGCATCAGTACAACCGACCCCATGTACTGAGTAAGTGCCGAGCCTAACCTCGGCGAAATAGTGACGAGGCTAGGACACGACCACACATAACACCTGTGCAATTCAATAGTATACAGGAAATAATGACAGGAAATAATCAAGTAAATACAACAACGGGGGAGAACATGCTGGGGACAAAGGGAAATAACTAGCTGAAACAACAGAACAAGATAACAATTGGAATGTATAAATAACAACAGGAATTAACAGCTCTGAACAAGTAAATAAACAGAAACGGCACGACATGTCCCCTTGTGCATAACCTCACAATCGCTCAGCACGGAATGTCCCCTCGTGCATAAATAAATAATCACTCGGCACAGAATGTCCCCTCGTGCATAACCTCACAATCACTCGGCACAGAATGTCCCCTCGTACGTAAATAAATAATCACTCGGCACGAAATGTCCCCTCGTGCATAACCTCACAATCACTCGGCACAGAATGTCCCCTCGTACGTAAATAAATAATCACTCGGCACGAAATGTCCCCTCGTGCATAACCTCACAATCACTCGGCACGGAATGTCCTCTCGTGCATAACCTCACAGTCACTCGGCACGGAATGTCCCCTAATGCATAACATGTATAAAATCAACAATTTGACAGGAAAATTCAACAAATAGAAACCTCAAATGCACAGAAATATTCAACAAGGATTCTATCGTTCCGACAAGGGACTCAGCTATAACCAATCTCATTCAGAGGTGTAATTTAACAAGGAATCCTCAACCGAACGAGTAATCAATAACATTCTACATCATGATATATCCTCAATGTATCACTTCCAGAATAACAATTAATTCATAACACAGAGAATGTCAAAGAACACTATGAAATTCATCAAGTTCGACTCATGGGCATACTTAACCACAACATATAGGTACCCGTCACCTCACCTATACGTTGGACATGGATAAAACATAGCAAATAAGACGCTATACCTATTCCCTCAAGCTAAGTTTAGGCCAAACACTTACCTCGGCTCCAAGAATGCAAATCAAGCCTCTAGCACCGGTTTTCCTCTCGAATCCGACTCCGAAACAATCGTATCTAGGCATAATCGACTCAATAACATCAATAATTACTCAACAATTCAATTCCAAAGCTTAATTATAGAATTCCCAACATTCTTCCCAAAAGTCTAAAAATTGACCCCGGGCCCGCTTGGTCAAAACACGAGGTTCGGACCAAAACTCGATCACCCATTAACTCACGAGCCCGAATATACAATTTGTTTTGAAATCCGACCCAAAACGAGGTCAAATTCCCAAATAATCAAAAAGCTCTAACTCTAGCCAAAACCCCAATTTTCTACCTTAAATTCCATGTTTTTAGGCCTATAATCTAATGGATGTTGATGAAAATGGAAGAAAACAAGTTAAAGATCACTTACCTAAGAGATTATAGTGAGGAAATGCTTCAAAAATCGCCTAAGAGCTTTGAGGAAGAAGAGTCTTATGATAATGGCCTAATTCCCGTATTGAATTATGTTTTGGGTATTTAAAAATGACTGGGCACAATTACTCTCTGCGTTCGCGGTCCCCAGGCCGCGTTCGCGAAGGGTTGGTTACTCAGACCTGTGCGTTCGCGGTTGTGGGGCCGCGTTCGCACAGGTATTTTACACCCAGCCCTCAGCTCTCCCCCCAAGGCAGTGCGGTCGCGACCTAACCTATGCGATCGCACAGTTGTCCCTGACCTACACTCCGCGTTCGCATCCTTATGGATGCGTTCGCACTGAGTAAAGACTGCCCTGCCCCCAGCCCTCTCTAAACCTATGCGTTCGCACCACCTTATGTGCGTTCGCATAGAGTAATTTTCCACCCAGACCTCTATAACCCTGTGCGTTCGCACTCCCTTGAGTGCGTTCGCATAGGGTAAAATACCTGGACACCAGAAAATGCATTATACACTAGATTTTTCACCACTTTTGCACTCCGACACCTACCCGGAACTCACCCGAGCCCTTGGGGCTCAAAGCCAAATACACACACAACCTCATAAACATCCTACAGACTTATTCAAGTAATTAAACCACCCAAATAACATCATAAACATCGAATTTAACCTCAAAATCTATAGAAATTCTCAAAAGCTTCATAAACTTCAAATTTTCCATTTTTGATCCGAAACACGTCAAACCAAGTCCGTTTCTTACCAAATTTTACAGATAGCACATAATAATCATATTGAACCTGTTCCAGGCTCCGGAACCATAATACGGGCCCAATAACACAAATTTCACATCAAATTCCATTTTCAAAAGCCTTTATATTTTTCAGAAAATAATTTTCTTTAAAAATTCATTTCTCGGACTTGCGACCTTGGAATTCGATTCCGGGCATACGCCCAAGTCCCATATTTTCCTACGGACCCTTCGAGACCGTCAAATCACGGGTCCGGGTCCGGGTCCGCGTCTGTTTACCAAAAATATTGACCAAAGTCAACTTTACTCAAATAATTAATGTAAAATCATCATTTAATCAATTGTTCACTTAACGGCTTCCCGACTACACGCCCAGGTTGCGCACGCATATCGAGATGAGATAAAAGGAGGCTTTCATGGCCTTGGAACACAGATTTAGTTAAAATTACACGGGATGACCTTTTGGGTCATCACATAGTCACTATAAAATAAAAGTTCTTGTGAAAAGAAAATTGATATGTGTTTTTAAATTCTGTATATTGCATTATTTTGCGTACACGAAATATAGGCATATTCCTAAGCTATAGTAATTAGTTCAATTATATGCCTATTTCACGTAGAAGAATCCTAAAGTATTTTGAATTCTATGATAATTTTCCAGAGTCCAATTCTTAGATAACTTTTAAGTATATTTTTCTACATCGGCATAATTTAATTGTAGAGGAGTATAATAGATAGTTAATATTTCGAGAATACTTTTGTAGTTCGATATTTAGCGCTCTAATATGCAAAATGTTAATAAAAAAAATAATTCATCTCAAAATACCAAAAACCATATAACTCAACCATAGTCCTCAAAAGGAATATCACAGATTGCTATTTCTGTCATATAAGAGATCTTGCTAACCTTCTTCCGGGGGGTCTTTGCCAGAAAAATCTAAATGAATACATTCCTAATCTTATGTTTCTGTGTCTTAATGAATATCCCAAATTATACGGGATATCAAAATTTTATGACGAGGAAAAAATTAAAAAAACAAAACAATGAAAGAGAAAAACCTGATAAGCTTTTAGTAAGAACATAGAGATATATTTTTTAAAAAACCATAAAAATAGATATTTAAAAAAAACATAATGAAATTATTAGCATGAAACACGTGTAATCTGCAAACAAAATTGAAGAAGCGTTTATATTAGTTGTCCTATTTGAACAAAAAAATTAGTATCCAAACACAATGCTTATTTGATAAATTTTGTGACTGCTTTTCTTAGCTAATATAGATAAAGTAAAGAGGTATTCTTGTGATTGAAGTCTTACATATACTCAAATTGAATTGCATGGATTTAGTTGGTCGCTTTATCATAATTCCACGGTTAAATTCCTATTCTATTACAACTTGTCTTCTTAGAGGGTGTATTTTCAGTTTTGTCCTTTTCTTGTGAAGATCAATGTAAATAATTAAGGGTATAAAAGTCGATCAATATATTGAGGATATTTTAGTCGTTCAACATTTAACTTTAAATATTCGTGCTTTTATAATTACTAGTCCTTCGACACGCGCGTTGCGCGTCTATCCAATATAATTAGTACAAAATTGAAAATTGTATCGCTTTTACATGAATGGTAAAACGCTTTGAATCATAATTGCATTTATAAAAAAAGAATTGCATTTAGAATCATAACAATCTAAATATGTAAGCTAAGAAAAATAGAAGGAGAAGATAATATGTATGAACCGTAAATATTAGCTCAAAAAAATTATTATACACATGGAAGTAAAAGAGCTTATCTTTGTAAAGTGAAGAATTTATATATATGTACCTTAATAAATTCTTTGACAATTCCAAGTCAAATTTAATGTTACAAAACTAACTTTTGTTGTCAATATTGAAGGTATAACTTTTAAGGGCATAAAAGTCTAATAATATTGTAGGGTCATTTTGGTCAGTAAAAAATTCAACTTTTATTTTCCGTGCTTATAATATATTATGATATAGATATAGATATAGATAGATAAGTGAGTTCCCAAACTCTAAATCCCCATTAGCCAAATTTAAATTTTTATCGTTTGCATAAACCATAAAAATTACATTTGAGAATTCTTAAAAGTTTCATGTTTTGAGTTCCAAATGCTACCTAATCTTTGCAAACGTTTTCTAGAATGAGGCTAAATAAACTTAAAAAATTCACAGAAGTGAATCACTCACATTCACTATTTTAGAAGCCGAATCGAAGGTTTGTTTAAGTTTTGCAAATTGGTAGCAGGGCAAAAACATTTGATTTGATTCTGACTCTATTACCGCTGACATTATATCCTATTTTATTTTTAGAAGTCCATCATGCAGATAAATTTGTATATTTCCTATAATTTGACCTTAAAAGACTTCAAAATGGATTTCCTCGCCTAATTAGTATTATACTTTATCCAATTATCTTATAAATCATGAATTTGAACAAATATGTTGTCTAAAGTAGGAAGTCGCAAAGCAAAAAGATTAGATATATTCCACTTGATGTGTTATTTAGAAATCAATCAATTTAGACGCCTCCTTTATCCTCCAACCGTCACTACACAAATCTCTTGCTTTCTTTCTGCAAATAACAACAGAATTTGTCATCCCTTGAGTAGTTTACTTCTATAAAATACTACCTTTGAACCATAACTAGTAGAGCATTTTATTAGAGTAGATCGCATTTTCTTAAAGTTTCCAACTACTACTCATGTGATATGGATTCTCCTGGCCTCTCGGGGAGTGGAAGACATGGAGAAGGACTTTGAGGTTTGAACGAGATTTATTCTTGAGGGTATGCTTAATCAACAACAACAAAAAACAATCCCAATATAATCCAACAAGTAGGGTTTGCGGAGGGCAGTGTATAGGCAGACCTTACCCCTACCTGAAAGGTAGAGAAGCTGTTTCCGATAGACCTTCGGCTCAAGGCAAGATGAAAATAAAGCATTAACATAACAAGATAACAAGACAACAAAGCAAAGGGGACAACACGTAAAACTATAAATCTAACAATAGTTTCACACACCAGACTAACACTAATATAAATGGTACGTAGAAGAAACACTCACAGATACCTTCTTAATTCTCGACCTCCACACCTTCCTATCAAAGGTCATGTCCTCGGTATGGCTTAATCCTCAACTGAAATAATTCCTGTAATATCAAAAGCTCTTGTTCTTGCCAATCTGCCATACAGAGTCGGGCAATTTTGGAGAAGTATAATCAGTTAATTTATCTACCAACCTACAAGCAGTCGGACTGCCGGAAAGGCAAGCCCTGCTGCTATGGTAAAACGTGAAACAAAAATAAGGTACTACTAGTAAGGCAAAGAAAGTCGTCTCACAACTTCAGCCTAAAATGATTCACAAACTTTATATACATCATAACATGGTAAACAATCGAATACGTGCTTAGGATAAAATTGGATTAGAACTTGTCCACAGTACGTCTAGATATTATGATGTGAAGGTCTAAAATAACATGATGTCAAACAACTGAAATTGATCCTAAGCCACGTTACAGGATTAATCCATGAATCAAAGCAAATTGAAATGCAATTACACTATTCTAATGAATGAACAATACAGAGCAAAGAACAAAAATAACATCAGTATGAGACCCATTGAGAGACATTATTCTAGAGGAGAATGAGAGATGGGAGCAAAGAGACACACACAACCTACCTATTAAAAAACAAGCTGACGAAAATAACAAAAATAAGCATCACAAAGTAAAGGCACCAAATCATTAAGTCATGGAATGATAAATGTCAGCCAAGTGAAGTGTTGAATGACATGCTTGACTCAACATACACATTTTGTTCAGTAAGACATCTGTCCTAGATTCTAGACTCTTTACCTCCTTTAGCGAGGACATAAGGTACTGAAAAGGAATAGGTACAGAATGATTTTAACAAGGACCTAGCAACTAAGATAGATACTCTATAGAAGCTGAAGACTAAGCAAAAGTTCAGTTGTCCTGCTAAGAATTAAACCAAATTAACACATGAATCCATACCCTCCTTGTTAACAACTAGTCTTTCCTGTTTCCTTCAGTTTACAAGAGAATGGATCCATCATCATAGGGAGCCAGCTATACGTACACTGTGTCAACAGATGCAGCAGGGATTTTGAGCGTGATAGAGGTAACCAGGAGCTTAATCCGAGTGAAAATTATCCAAAATAAAATAGAAAGCCTGGTTTGTTGGAAGTTCACCACTAAAAGATACAAAACTATAAGGTGCTAAAGCCAAACCATGTGAATGGTCTTGTTTAACCACAGTTACATCTAACACCCTCCTGAAAACATAGATATTCTTGTTATTGATCCTGTCCATTTTTTTTCGTTTTGAGACCTTGTGTCATATGTAATGTGCACGAACCCAATCAGTTCGTATACACCAAACAACAGCAAATTAACTAACTCAATAAAACACAGACTCTGAGGCTAACTTACAACAAATGATCAACAACTCAAATAATCAAAAAGATTATTTCCTGAAATTCCCATATATTACAAGGATGGGGCACCTGTAATTCTCAGATACTAGCATACACAAAACTTAATGTAACAAATATGGACATACAACCTCAGAACTCTGTTCCATACTTTAATTAATCGAGATCCTCCTGCCGTGCTTGCCCTCCAGAGCCTGGATTTGACTCCCCACCACGAGAATTGTTGTTCGTACGATTGTTGTCGTTGTTTCTATTGTTAGTATCATTGCCGCTCGCTCCTCCACTATTGCTCGTCTCAGCAGGTGATCCAAGTCCCCTGAAAAGCCATTGTAATGGTATCCTAAGCCTGCCCTCAACTGTCCTAGGTGTCTGAGAATTCTCCTGATTTCCCCCACCACCTTCTGAACCCCCAAATATCCAACCAGTATTGTTGTTGTTGTTGGTATTGTTATTGTTACTATTATTGGCATTCGCATTCTGCTGTTGTGATGTTCTCCTATTCTCGTAATCAGGATCATCGGTGGGCAATTCATAGCGACAAACAGGGCAAGAATTGTGCAACTCCAGCCATGGCAATATACAGTCCTTGTGGTATATATGTTTGCAAGGCATCTGCTTTGCATCCTCACCGAGTTCAAAAGTATCTTTACAAACAGCACATTGAGATGAATCAGAATCCAACAACTCCACTGTCATCTTAATATCTGGAAGCCCAGCAACAGCTGATTTCGCAGCTGGAGGTGCACCGTAACGGTTTGGATCATTCTCCGCAAGCTGTTGGATCAATTGCTCAAGCCCAGGCCCATGGAAATAGTCGCCGAAATTCCCTGGAAACCTAAACTCACCACCACCACCGCTACCGCCAGGATGGTTCTCGAAAATTAACTGAATATTAGCACCACCGGCCCTCATAGTACTCATATAGTTGTTGAGGAAAGCGACAGGATCGAATTGATTGGGGGATCGACTGGGGAAGGCGGCACCGCCCGCACCACTAGAGATACCGCCGAATAGAGCGGAGAGATCATCCAAAGCGACGGCACCGCCGGCAGGGGAAGCGGCACTGGAGGAGAAAACAATCGGAAAGCCACCGCCACCGAAGGGGAGGTCATCGGTAGTGGCGGCGGAGAAGAAGGGAAAATTATCGGGATTATTAGGGTTAGACGGTGGTGGAGCGGTTTCGGATTCTTCTAGAAACGTACCGTTGCAATTAGGGCATGTGAGTTCGGAGTTTGGCGATGGCGTAATGGTGACTGTCTGTTCACATTGGTAGCAGTGATAATTCTGCGGTTGATTGCCGGTAGCACCGCCTCCTCCTCCACCGCTACCAAAAGTTCCGGGCGACGACATTTTTTTTGGGTCTAATATATGGATATGGAGAAAGAGAGAAGAAAGAAGAAACGAAGGGAAACTGAAATATAGAGAGAGAAGAAGAGAAAATCGATGTGTGAGAGAGAAGTTAGGGGAATTTGAGAAATGGAGGAAAAGAGGAGAAAGAGGGGCGCGTGGAATTGCAGTTGCGAGTATAAATATCTGATAGGCTAATTGAGTACTCGCTCTTGGATAGGTGGAGATTTCGTGTGGGGTCGGTGATAAGGGAGACTACAGCTTCCGAGACCCAGGTAAGTTGCTGTATAAGAATGTTCACAGGTCTAATATACATACACATGCCATCTAATTAGGAGCAACTGTAAATGATTTGTTTAATTTAATTAATAATTAAGGTCCCTCCAGTTTAGGCAAGTGCCCTTTTATCAAAATGTAATTACTAGTCCATCAACTATATATTTCCTTCAAATTGTCTCAAACCAACCACTAGTTAAAGTAAGAGGAGTGCAACAAGATGAGGTTTTTGTTATAATTGAATCAAGTCTATGAAGTTCAAAAAAGTGAAGCTGAGAAATTTTAGTAGGAAAATAGAAAGGAGATGGTAAGTTTTTTCAATTGAAATAAGGAGGAAGCTTTTCATATACACAGAGTTAGAAAATAGAGAAATTAATCATATTGCACGAAAATGAACCCAAGAAGCAAGAGGTTGGCATGTTGGATAAGCAGGCATTGCTTTCTAAGCAAAGTTGCAGAACTCATGTGAATACCTAATTCTGGTATCAAAAAGAGTGGACCCTTTGAAAAAGAACTCAATCTGGATTGCATTCATTAACAATATAAGAATACAACACTCCACTTTTCATCTAAAGCCAACTAGAGCCAGGCACTTTCTTGACATCCCTACTTTGCATCAGTTCCCTCAAAGTTCCAACACCATCCCAGTTTTGCAGACCAGCAAATGTGTTGGACAGTAATACGTAGATTGAAGGATCAACCCTGTCGACTTGTAATGCTTGTTCTGCTGCTCGTTTTGCAGTTTTCATATCCCCATGAAGTCGAGATGCTCCAAGCAAGGTTTGCCAGACCAACAAACCTGATTGAAATGGCATGCTCAAGATTAATTCCTCAGCTTCTCTAATGCGGCCAGCACGCCCGAGGAGGTTAACCATACAAGCGTAGTGATCTTCTCCAGGTTGAATGCCATAATCATGACTCATTGAAGTGAAATACTTCCATCCCTCATCGATAAGCCCTCCTTGGCTGCAAGCATAAAGCACACATATGAAGGTAATATAGTTAGGTTCTGCGCCTTCCTCCCTCATCTGATCGAAAATTTCAAGAGCTTTCCCGGGATAACCATTTTGCGCATAACCCATAATCATGGTGGTCCATGAAACAGTAGTGTGCTCACCCATTGATCGAAAAACCATGAATGCACCATCCATGCAACCACATTTCGCGTACATGTCAAGCATTGCATTATCTACACAGACATCAATGTCATCCCCATGTTTGATCCTCAATCCATGAACTTTCTCTCCTTCCTTGAAAGAGACTGTATTGGCACATGCACTAAAAGCAGTTGCTAGAGTAAACTTATTAGGCATCACTCCTGCCCTTCTCATTTCTCCAATGACCCTCAAAGCTTCAATTGGCTCGTCACAGTTCAAACACCCTGCTGCCATCTGCGTCCAGGAACAAACGTCTTTTAAAGGGATCTCCTCGAATGCTTTGAAACCCTCAGCCAAGCCTCGATTTTTCAAATACATATCCACCAAAGAGTTCCCTACACACATCTCACTTTCATGACCAGACTTAACAAGTTGGGCATGAACTTGCATGCCCAAATCAAGATCCAAAAGCTCTGCCAACCCAGTTAGAACACTAGCAAAACTAAAGTTATCTGGCACAACTCCTTCCCTGATCAACCTGTACCAAAGCCTTGGCACCTCTGAGCAACAAGATTGCATGCAACCACCTAGCATTGCATTCCAAGTCACAATATCTTTATTAGAACACCACTCAAAAACCTTTAGTGCTTCATCTAATCTACCGTGCCTTATCAAAGCTGTCAGAAAAGCATTCACTAAGTAAACATTAGACTCAAACCCAAGTCTTGTGATTAGTCCGTAAACTTGGTATGCATGAGTCAAGTTTAATCTATCCTCAAACGAGCAAGCATGGAGGGCGCTCACAAAAGTGAACTCATTAGGCTTCGTTCCACTCCAGTGCATACGGGTAAACAAAGAGAAAGCTTCAACAGGGAAGCCCTTCTGCACAAAGCCAGCAATGAGAGCAGTCCAAGATACCACATTTTTGTGAGACATTTCATCAAACAGTTTGAGTCCATTCACCGTGTCACCACATTTCACATAAGCATTTAAAAGATGGTTGTGTAAGTATAGCGAAGACACGCTGCCTGAGTTTTTCAGTAGTTCCGCGTGAATGGCTTTCACGTTATCCAATTTTGATGTCTTCACACATTGACGCAGTATATTTGAATATTTGCTCTCCTCCTCCTCCTCCTCCTGGTTCTTGTCCCATGTGAATGACATAGTGACAAGCGATCTGTAGTTTTTCTTTGATGTAAATGTAGAGAAGGACGGTTCATTATTATGGATACTAATTCGTTTTTCATGTAAAGTTGTGAGCTTTCTGAGTTTAGAAATAAGCATATGCGCTTTTTTGTGTTCATATAGCTTCTTCAGAATTATGTAGTGTTTCTGCACCCCGGTTTGGACTTAGGTGGAGAAGTTGAAATGAACCATCAATGTGTAAAAAATAGAACTTTGTAATAACAAGAGAGTAGAACCTTATCTGTAGAACTATGCGAAAGATTCAATCATAAGGAAAAAATAAGAAATATATTTGGTTGCATTATGCCTCATATCTGTTAAAGCTGGACATCAGATTTGTCATCATTATAGAATACCAACTAAGATAATTATAATGTATATTCCCTGTTTAATCTCTATGTCTGAGCATCATTTTGTGTTTAATGTTTAACTCAGAATCTATCATGTTTTCTTGGTGTCACTTTATTAAATAGGGCTAGATTAAATTGACAAAGGGAATAGCCAAAGATAAGTACGGGCTAGATTAAATTGAATTAAAAACAGCTTGATGTAAGTCCTGCAATATTATGGAAAATTAAGTCAAGAGAGAAACAAGAAACATATTTCGCGATAATATGCCTCAGATCTACTAAAGCTTGACATCGGATCATCAATACCGAATACAAACTAAAGTCGAGACTCGCAACCCAAATTCTTTTCAATAGTGTTTACCGTGAAAATAGTAATTACAATTATATTTGATTTTGTAGTTCTAAAAATATGTGAACTATTTTAATACCAGTTGTTTAGGCAATAGATGCTAGGTGAGAGGTAAGAAAACGAGATAAGAGCGAAGGATAATGAGATTGTGCAAACCGAGCAGTCAAGAGACGGGGTCTCGAGCTTGGTCGAAATAGGCCTCGAAGTCGAGCTCGAGAGCTAGACAGAGGGCGGTCGAAGAGGATACAACAATATTGAAGGCCTCGAAGATGTCCTCTTTATGATTAATAACGAGTAATAAATGAGGAACAACTGATGAACACAATAAATGAAAGGTAATAAATCAATGGAACAAATGTAGAGAATGTTTGAGTTAAGGAGCAAAGAATGTTCTTGTTCTTGTATTGAATATCATATATCTTACAAAATGACAAGGGTTCCCTTTATATAAGAGGGGGAAATCCAACACAGTACATGTGCAATTACTACAAAGATAGATGGCTGGTACAGCCATTTAATGCCACGGTACGAGCTTGTACTATTTTGCGTATTTGGTGAGGTTTAACCACGTGCCTTTTGGGAATTTTCCGCTTTTCCATGATGGTCTTCGATTTACACTACCTCGAGGTCGAGTGTGGAGAGTCCTTGACATGCCTCCCCGATGTAAAAACTCGAACTGCTTCCAGCCTTCTGAGGACGGGCTATGAAGTGTCATAATTATCATAAAATCGGAGAGCCGATTTTATCCGTATACAGATAGTCCCCGCGTTTCTTAGAATGAAGTGATAAGAAACAATCTTGAATTCTTGCCTCTTCGATATCCCTATTATGATGTCAGCCTCATCAGAACATTGAATGATGTGACATAAAGGTTGCGCAGAGGTTGCCGTCAGCATGATTCTCGAGAAGCCCACGAACTGCTATTGGTTCGACCTTTCTGCTTCAAACATGCCCAAAGGGCTTCTATAAATACTTCAATCGTTGGCCTTTTACAATTTTACAACATCTTCAAGTCTTCAAAGTTTTACTAACTGCTTCCTACCCTCATCCTCTTTCTGCGTTTGCTTCTTCATCTTCTTACTTCAAAACTCAACTATAATTGGCAAAAACTTCCAAAACGGTACCTCAAAAAGAGGGAGCCGCTTCTTCATCACGCCCCTCTAAGGGAAAATCAAAAACTCCTCCAAGCATCAAGCAGTGCATCCCTGGTCCTTTCAACACCGTCTTCGATTTTACCATTGAAAAACCCTCTTCTACACTGGGCCGATGCGAGCCCATGTCTCGGTATATGAGTGTAGTGACCGATATAGAAAGGGTAAAACTAGACTGCTGTTGGGGGGAGGCGGTCCAAGTAGAGATCCCCACAGCTGAATAAAGCATAGTCACACATAAGGCTGGCTTTCTCAGTGTATATACGTACCCCTTCACTTTAGGCCCCGTAGATTCTTCTTCTCCACCGATAGACCCGGTGATCCTTGAATTTTGTCGTCAATACCAGGTGACGCTTGGTCAGATTTATCCTTCTTTCTGGAGGATTGTATATATGCTTCGATACACTTCCAACATGGTCGAGGGAATGACTTTCACCCTTGATCATATTGTATAGCCCTCGTCTCTTCCGAGGGGGTTTAATTAAATTGCACCGTTGATCAGCTAAGGCGTTCTTCGCCTGCATTGACGAGGATAAAGACCGGGGATGGATGAGCCGCTTTGTTAGAGTTAGAACCTCGGACATCATTCCTGCTGATAGAATGCCATTCCCGGGGGAATGGAACATGAAACGTAAGTATCTCCATATTGAGTACGTTTTATCACCTCTTTTTCTTCTTCCGATCTGACCTCCTTCTCTTTTGATTGATTTGATACTGATTGTGTAGCCACCGTTTGGTTCCCTGGCGCGGTCCAGGACCTTCTGGGATGGATTAAACTTTTGGACTCCGCTCTCCCATATAACAAATGCGTTTATCGCGATTTGGCTAAAACACGGTGGCAGGATAAGAACCATGGTATGCTCTCATTGTTGTTCTTCCCCCATTCTTTGAAAGTGTTCTCTATAGTGGTGAGTTTAATACATCACGCCTGTGCAGGCCTTGGGGAAGGCGTGTCGATGAGATCGCCCCCTTCTGGTGAGGAGGAGGCTTCGAAAACTGCTAAGGACAAGAAAAGGAAGAAGGAGACATCGGTGGAGTCTCCAAAATCCAAAAAAGCAAAGGCTCTGAAGCCCAGGACCGATGCTTTGGTCCTATCCTCGATGGCCGCTGAGAGCCTGCGAGCCGAGGAAGAATATGATGACACCTTCCCTTTGGTACAAAGGGCAAAACGAAGCGTTGATGCTTCGAAAGTTTCTAGGTGAATGGCTGCTGAGTTGGAGGCGGCCGATGCGGACCTGCCTTGAGTTGAGGAGACCCTCAATGAGGGTTTGAGTGCAGTCCTCGAGCCACTCGTTGGACATGGCATAGTCCGTGTTGGTGAGCTTAGAGGTCTTGCTTCTAGAGCTTTTCGGGGTCGAGAGGAAGCCCCGATGGAGGTTGATGTTGTAGGCGGGTTTCAATCGGGCCCGTCCTTCTCCCCAGGGGAGATACGAGATGCCCGAGACAGGAATGCCTCCGATTTGGGGACCTCTCGTGGAGAGGATGATGCCTTCAGAGATTACTTTGAAGGTGTTGAGGAGGAGACCGATATCGATGCGCCCGTTGCTCTCGAGGAGGCCGAGAGGCTTCAAAAGCAGGTGACCTTCTTGATATAGTATTCTATGCTTCTAATTTCTACTCTTGCTTTTTTATCTTTCTTCCTTTGTGCTGTAGGTCAAGAAGTTGTATGACCAAGCCTTCTCCAAACTGCAAGATGAGTTGACTCATCGTGGAGAGGAGCTTGAGAAGTTTATGTCGGAATCAATCGAGCTGGAGGCTCTATGCGCCCGAAAAGAGGAAGAGTTGATCAACCTCCAGGAAGGCTCGGAGAGGGCGCTGCAAGAGAGGGTCGACTCCATCGAGCAGGTACTCTGGTACCTATAATCCTATCTTTTATTGTCATATTTGGTGCCAATTAGCTTATCTTCTGCATCTTTCAGATTAGGCGAAGGGATGCCCTCGTGGGGCAGCTCCGAGAGGATGTTGTGGCCAAGGACACTGAAATCCTTGAGCTGGCGCGGCTGAATGATGCTGTGGCTTCAGAGAGGTATATGTCAGGAGAAGCTATCCTTGATTCAAGACCTTCTTCAAGATGCTCAGGAGGAGGCTGCTGCATTATCTGCCGCCAAGTCTGAGGCCGACGAATTTGTCTCTTCATACAAAAGGGATGTTGCCGCCGCGAATGATCAGGCCAGGGAGATATCCGAGAAGGCCGAGTTAAAACTGGCTCGGGCAGTTGCTCATACTCACTTGCAAGCTAGGAGGCAATCCTTCGAGGAAGCGAGTGCTAAAGGTGCCGATCTCTCTGCTGAGATTGAAGAAGCTAGGGCCTTGGAGGTAGAATCGGCCATTTCAACTACTTCAAATGAAGGCTCTAGAAGCGGCTCGGGTAGCAGTGAAGGCGAAGAGTAGATTTACCTACTGTTTTGATTTTTCCCTTTTTTTGTACATGGGACCCTCAGGGGAACTTTGTAATATAGCCTTTGTAAATACATTTTTTGGAATAAAAAAGATCTCCTCGTTTCTCATTTTTCGAACTTTGCCCTGCGATGTTTATGCAAAAGTCGACCTTCGAGCTTTGAACTTGGCTCTTTTGAGCCCGTTCTTATAGTAACAGAAATCCTCGGGACCGGACACCTTCTCGAGGCTAGGTTGACATGGGAGTTTCGATCCCTCGAATGCTGTATGGTAGCGTCATTCATATGACATGACCGTGAAGTGACCGAGGTAGCCCCGCTGGTACATTTACCGAAAAACTATAAAGACCTTTGTCAGAATTAATAGGCGCTCAAAGTGAGTGAATAACCGTCGCTTGTTCTCTATATATGTATACGTTCGCTTCTTCTTCAATTTTAGGTCTTGCAACTTTGCAAAACTAGTTTTCTCTTTAACGTTCTCTTCCTTTTCTCAGCTTGCGAAACTGCTTGAGCCTTCTTCCTCTTTGTCTTTGTTCAAATAGTTATGGCTTCCGTGCCCAAATTTGCTCAACAAGAAGAGGGAAACTCTACCTCTGCTTCTTGCATGGTCGGTGGTACACTGCCGGCGTACGGCAAGTTAACCTCGAGTTGCTTTACTTTGAAGAAAGACTTTGCACTAGAGAAACTCTTCGATGCTCCGGGCCATCTAGAACACGCGTCGAGATTTATTCGATTGATAGCGGAGAATCACCATGAGGGCGTGAGGAGAGATTGTGGATGGGGAGAAAATGTGATGCTGCAGATACCTTCCCGAGAAGAGAATATTATGGCCCTCCCATTTACATTGGGCCCCCTCGACCGCCTTGTGCTCGAATTCTGTAAAAGGTATCGAGTCACCTTGGATCAGATTCATCCGTCCTTCTAGCGGATAGTGCTGATGATAAGGTTCTTCACTGACAGGGCCGAGCTCGAGCTTACCCTTAGCCACCTTATCATATTATATCGGCCTCTGCATTGTCGAGGCCTGATTGCATTACGAAGCCGATCCACCAAGGGTCCTCGATGGATGAGGACATTCTCAATGAGGCGGGGCCTGCCCAAAGACACAAAAGAGATGCCGCTGCTGAAGAGGACTTTATATGTGTTGGTTATTCCGTGGATATCATCTCTCCCGAGGTTGCTGATCCTGTTGGTCCTGAGACCTCTAACCTCGAGGGAGAGGTTCCACGAGAAGGAAAGAGAAAGAGTCTCTCACCACCGTCTGCTTCCCCCTAGAAGGCACTTCGAGAGACGCTCGGGGCCAAGGGCCGCCTAAATCAAGTGGGGTCTCGAGAGATCATATCCCCATGGAGAGCGGTTCAACTAGGGTCGATGGGACCAGGCCAGTAGACGCACGCTCAACTTTTGAGGAGGCTCAGCGGCTCTGTTCCGTGGTGAGTTTTGGTTGATTTTGTCGGGTTCTCAGCTTCATATTTTCATCTTTTGAACTGAACCTTCTTTTTCATAGGCCTTTGACAAGCTCAAGTTCGAGTTGCTCCGATGTGAGACCAAGTTGCGGGAAGCTTCAGGCAAGGAGAAATCTCTCAGGCTTATAAGAAAACAAAAAAGTTGATACATCTTCGATCTGAGATGCATCGAAGTCGAAACTACAAAGGAAATCTCGAGCATCAGGTCTCCTTATTCTGAGGGAGTATATGCTTCCTTTCCCATTTTTGAGAACTAATGTTTCGGTGCTTCAGCTGTAGAGAAAAACAGAAGCGTTGGAACGCCTTTGGGGTGAAGTCGAGCAAGTAAATTCCGAATGCGATGCGTTGAAAGAGAAGATAGGCGTTCATGCTGTGGCTCAAAGGAATGCCTTGGCCAAGGCTTCTTCCCTCGAGGTACAACTTCGCAATGCTCGAAAAAATATCTCGATTCAGACGAGCAGGATTGCCAAGCTCGAAACTGATCTTTTGAAGATGAAGGCCGAGGTGGTGGATGCTTGGGCTGAAGCTGAAGAAGTTCGAGCAAAGGCTGATAATAAAGTGGCCTTTTATTTAAAAGATGCTGCTGATGCTCGGGCTGAGCTGTGGAGAGATTTTGACAGAGAGAGGAGGAGCAATGAGTATGCCAGATGCAGATCTCGGAGGGAGACCCTCTAGGAGATTTATGCTAGGGGCTTTGATCTCTCGGAAGAGATAGATAAGGCCAAGGCGGATGAGATCGACGCTGATTTTTCCTTTCCTCTAGAGCCGACGCTGATATTTGAAGGCCGCCGTGGGAGCTGGTCCGAGGGTCCATCAAAGGAGTTGGTCTTGAGAGTGGACTAGATTTTTCTTTCTTGTCCTTTGTATAAAACTCCTGTGGGAGCATTGTAAATGTATATTTGTAACACACACACACACACACACATATATATACATATATATTTATTTATAAAATTCTTTGGTAGTTCTATTTTGCTTGTCGATAATTAGCCCGATGAATTGGACTTCGAAATGAAACCCTTGGGGTTATAATTGGCCCTGAGGCTTTTTTAGGCTGGCCCGTGGGCTCTTACGCATTGGGTTGGTACGACCTTTGATGTAGCTGGCGACTTGGGCTCTTACGCAAATTGGCCCTGAGGCACTTTTAGTTAACCGTTTAGGGCTCAGTCTTCGAGTCGGGTTTCGACTCGAGCTCATCGACCCTTAGGTTTTTAAATCGTCCCTGAGGCTCTTTAGGCTGGCGCTTAGTCTCTTACGCATTGGGTCGGTACGACCTTTAATGTAGCTTGCGACTTGGGCTCTTACACGTTAGGTCGGTACGACCTTTAATGTAGCTGGCGACTTGGGGTCTTACGTGTTAGGTCGGTATGACCTTTAACCGGTCCTTTTCAAAGTTTTTTCGAAGTTATTGGAGGCCTGTGATTTCATGGCGACAGTCAGACATCTCTGAGTCGCGTTATTTGGCCAGAGCCTTATGACAGTGGTCATTGTATTTGACTGTAGCCTTTTAGTCCCCAAGTGAGATAGCCTCGGCGTCTATATCGAAGGTATGCCTTTTTAGGGGTTTTATAAGTTCGAATATATATCCTTGGCTTTGATATTGAGATTATGCCTTTTCAAGGTCTTTCAAATTTGTTCATGCCGTGCTTGAGGTCTTACAGATTTGATATTTCCTCGTGGAGATCTTACGATTCATTCCTTGCTTGAGGTCTTACAGTTTTGATGTTGCCTCGTGGAGGGCTTAAATTGGTGCCTCATGGAGGGATTACATTGGTGCCTCATGGAGGGCTTATGAGCTCGAAGTTATTGGCCCTGAGGTCTTATGGCTTCGATTTTTTTGGTGACTCGATGGGGTGACTGCCGATAATAGTCCCAGAGACATCGAAAGTTTTTGTCTTTGGAGCCGTTCTTTGTGAAAATAGCAAATTTTTGGTGTTGCCCCATCAAGGTCTTAGATTGTTGGTATTGCCTCATGGAAGGCTTATAGTGTTGATATTTCCTCGTGGAGGGCTTATGCTGTTGATATTGCCTCATGGAGGGCTCACATTGGTGCCTCATGGACGGCTTATGAGCTCGAAGTTGCCGGCCTTGAGGTCTTATGGCTTCGAGTTCTTGATGACTCGATGGGGTGACTGTCGAGGACAGTCCCCGAGTCGGGGTTATGCCTTTTTTAAGGTCTTACAAATTTCACGTTGCCTCGTTGAGGGCTTAGATTGTTGATATTGCCTCATGGAGGGCTTATAGTGTTGATAACTTGATAGTGCCTCATGGAGGGCTTATGCTATTGATATTGCCTCTTGGAGGGCTTACGCCGGTGATATTGCCTCATGGAGGGCTTACATCGATGATATTGCCTCATGGAGGGATTATGAGCTCGAAGTTGCCAGCCCTGAGGTCTTACGACTTTGAGTTTTTGGTGTCAGTCCCCGATTGTCCGGGAAATTTCTTGCCCTGGGGCCGTCTCTTGTAAAAATAGCAGAAATTTTTGAGGCGGGAAGTGTTTTGATGATAAAGATTCTCCTTCGATTACTTGGTACAAGTATACATTTTTTCACCATCGAGGGTTCGATTATTCTATGTGGACACGATTCATTCGACCGTTTGGTCATATACATCGTTCTCCTGTCGAGACCCTTTTTGGCACATTTTAGTTTCTTCGAGGAGGTGATCTCCCGGGGGGATGCCCCTCAGTATTTGAGGTTGATTGAATATAAGCCTTGAATACTTGTTGAGTTCTCCTTAGGTAGCATATAGATGTTGCCTCGTTAAAAACCTCGTCGGTGAAATCCATTTGGGATAAAATCTGACGTGAGGGAAAAAGGGCATAACGCATGCTTTAAAACCTAAAGCCTTCGGGCTGGAGGGTGCTTCGATTCCTTTCAATCAAACACTACACATATGTTAGTGTAAAATGTGAAGGAAAGATGGATAAAATCGTACCTTAGATGTAGTGGCGTTCAAGCCTCAATATGCTTTGGTTAGTCGTTCCGAGGACGCGGAACGATCCTTTATTCGTTCATCCGAGAATGTAGCTTGTGATTGCTACTCGGCTGTTTGCATGTTCTTTGGCTCCTTCGATGTAGAAGGTGTCGGTGCCACCTCGTGTACTGCGAATATTTCTTTTGCTGCGTGCTACTCCCAGTACATTGTTTTTACTCCATCTTTCGTAGGAAACTTCATCATTTGATGGAGGGTTGACGACACCGCCCTCATACTGTGTCCATGGCCTTCCGAGCAATGCGTTGTATCTCATGTCACCTTCGATGACATGAAACTTGGTATTTTGAATTGTACCGGACATGCTGTCTGGGAGGATAATTTCCCCTTTCGCTGTTGCACTCCCCATGTTGAATCCGTTGAGGACACGGGAGGCGGGCAAGATTTGGTCGAGCAATCCGAGTTGCTCTACCACCTTCGACCTAATTATATTGGCCGAGATTGTTTAACCAAAGAATTAGACCATTTGACTAAAGCTTATTTTTAATATGAATACGGGTTACTGATAATCAAGATAATGGGAAAATGAATAATAAACAATATTGCAGAAATAAAAGATCAATGTTTATTGTATTCGAGAATGAGATGCCTTTACAAGCCGTATTCCCCTCCTTTATATAGGAGATTCTTATAACGTACGAATCCTGCTATGGTTACTGATGCGTGGCTAGAATTCATGGTTTAACAAGTTATATGCCTTACATTTTATGTGCGTTAATGATAAAAATACACTTTGTATGTGCATAATGGAGTTTATTTCATGTGTAGGTGCATTGGATATGGAAACCGAGCTAAATGGATGCAAATACATCAAAAATACGCTTAAGAGTCGAAAAGGAAACACCCGGGCGTTAGCCGGGCATTTGGCCCCTAAAGCCAGGCTGTCCCTGGCGTTAGTGGGGCGTTTGGCCCCTAAAGCCAGGCTGACCCTGGCGTTAGGGGGGCGTTTGGGCCCTAACGCCAGGCTTGCCCTGACTTTAAGAGGGCGTTTGAGCCCAAACGCCTGGGTCCCAATGTCCAGTCAATTCAGAGTTTTGAAGAGTTTAAGTGTTTCCCGGTTGGAATAGAAGTTTCCTACATGTTTAGAGTTTGTCTTAAACATATAAATAGACCCCAAAACACAACTTGAAGGGGGATTCGAAGGGAAGAAGCCATTAAAGTGAAGAAAAACCTGTGGATTACTACTCAGTGAAGCAAACATTGATTTTTATAGCTCTTATTTATTATTTTGTAGTTCAATTATGCAAGTTATTTTAGAATTGATTCTTATGAATATGAGTAGCTAA
>ML336258.1:22753-87814 GCA_005239505.1 Nicotiana paniculata
CATTTAACACTCATACCACGTGTCCTTTTTGGATTGGTTCTGCATTTACTCAGCACCTTTTAGGGCTTTTTGCGGCTGTGCCAGTCTCGAAGTGACATCTTCAATTATGACTTTTCATCATTATTTTCCTTTTTCATCATGTTTGACGGTTGTCTTCAAGTATAAATACATGTTTTCTTTTCTTTGCTTCCACGAAGCACTTTTCTAATTTTGTTTTCTATAAAAAACTTTCTCCTTTGCCTTTTAAACATGTCTTCTTCAAAGAGTAATAGACATTGAAATATTAGCACCATCTTCTGTTCCGAATAGGAGTCGGAGGGGTGGTAGACTTAGAAGTCTAGGATCCACTCCTTCGAGGGGCTCTTCTTCTTCTCAGATAGTACCTCCCCCTTCCACTAGATCTCCAGTTTTCCCGATATTTAGGGTTTCTTGATCTTTGTCTAGGAGTAGAGGAGAATGCCTTCGTGAACCTGGAGTCGATGAAATTGTCCCTGTTGAGTTTGTTTTTTCTATGGATAGTCAAGTTCTTGTAGATCAATCTTCTTCTCTTGATAGTGTAGAAAGACATCCAACCCTTATAACTGAGGGTCAGATTTCCTTTGTTCGAAGGGAGTGCTTCTGGAAATTTGACTTTCCTTTCTATATTCCGGATAGTAATCAAAGAATAACGTCTGACGGGATATTCTTTTGTTTATATGTATCCTTTCACTTTAGGATTTAGACCCCCCCCATTGACCCATTTATAATCGAGTTTAGCCTTTTTCTTCTTAGGACAGGTCGGCCCGCTTGTGTGGAGAGTTGTCGCATGCCTTAGGAGTTTGGCTTATTTAGCCTCGGTTCTTTTTACCTACAACCATCTTATTCACCTCTACTCTCCTACCTTATTTCGTGAAGGGTTTTTTACTCTGGCTGCTAGAAGCAAAAGAGTGTTAGTAACCCCTGGATACGATAATGATAGGGGTTGGTACCTACGGTATGTTGCTCTACCCACTGCTGGTTTAATGGGTGAAGAAAATCTTCCCTTCCCTGAGAAGTGGAATCGCGCACGTGATTATGCTTTAGCTCACATTTACTTTTTCTTGTTTTGACTTGAGATGTTTTATTTAACACCGTGTCTGTTTATTTTTCTTCTTTCAGCAATCATGAATACTGTTGAGAATGTCTCTGGTATTTGTGATTGGGTA
Organism: Nicotiana paniculata; assembly: GCA_005239505.1. Lineage (NCBI taxonomy): Eukaryota > Viridiplantae > Streptophyta > Magnoliopsida > Solanales > Solanaceae > Nicotiana > Nicotiana paniculata. Next base: position 23,938 of record ML336258.1, read on the forward strand.
GAAAAACTGTTATATGTTGCTCCTTCAGAAGAAAGATCTTGAAATTACCTCGCTGAGAGGTACGGTTGACAAGTAAAGACCCACGGAAAGTGAAGTTTTTGTTCTTGCTTCTTTCCTTACTCGAGTCTTATTTCTTTTGTCGTTTAACTTTTTTCTCTTTTTAATAGGATTCTCTGCTCGTGGGGTGTCTGCTTTCTCTATCCCGAAAATGTCCTTGGCTAAAGCCCAGGAAATCATTGTTGGTTCATCTTCCTCGAAGAGGAAGATTAGTGAATCTTGCTCCATAGCAGAAGAGGAAGAGGTTGCTTTAGTGCACAGGCCACGGAGAAGGCGAATGCTTTTAGATGATGAGCCTACTGCCTCAACCTTGCCTCCCGTGTCTGTGATTGAGACCCCTGTCTTTGATGATGTTCCACATTCCCCTATTCACGATGGTATTGATCTTGCTGCTGACGACGTCCCATTGACTGCTGTCTTTCCTGCTTCTTTGAGAGAAACTGTTTCGTCTATTCCTTTGGCTATCTCAACTTTTCCTGCTGCTTTGCCTGTAACTTTTTCAACTCTTCAACTTTCTGTTCCTGCTCTTTTGCTCGTGGCTTCTCCAGCTCCTCAACCTTCTGTGCCTGTTGTTGTTCCATCTCTGCCTGCTTCAATGCCTTCCGTTAGGGAAGTAGAGTCTTCCAGCAGAGAGATGCGACAGGTGGTAATAGAGGTTCCAGCTGGGGGAAACCTTTTTAAGAAGACGGGTGAGCCTGAAGTGTGGCTCAAGCCTTTAATAGGTCCCACTGAGAAAGCAAAGCTAGCTAGCTACGGTGCTCTTACATGGGCAAATAAGGTCGTGCATACTTCTTTGAAGGTATGGTGTAAGTTATCCTCTTTCACTCTCGTATATGAAATTTTCATATCTAACTGGTTTATTTCTTGTAGATTAACCTCATAGGCATGGAGCTTATGAAGAGGATTTCAAACACAGACCAAGAGACAGGAGAGTTGCAGGTAGAAGTTGATAATTGGAAAGCATAGTATGATAGCCTAAGTATTGACATGGACGCTTTAGAAGAGGAGATGAGTACCTTGAAGCGACATATGAGACTTATGGCAGCAGAACTAGCAGCGGAGCGGGCTTCTTGCAGTCAAGCTGACAAAGACAAGAGTGTTCTGGAGTCTTCGTTCGCGGAGCAGCTGTCCCGTGCCTCAGAGGATATTAAAGACTTGAAGAACTTGTTGGGGCAGAAGGAAGAATACTCAGGCGAGCTCGTATAATCACTCACTCGTACTCAATAAGATCTTCGAAGGGATTTAGACAAAGCTCAAGCTTCAGAGGAGTCGATTGTTCCATTAATGGCCGCTCATGAAGCTGCGGAGGCGAAGCAGGACGGGCTGAGAGCTGAGCTTCAAGTGTGGGCACAAGATTATGAATATTTGTAAGAGGTGGCTGATGTCGATGTGAGCTGGGCGTATATGAATTCTCGCCTCGACACATTGATGGAAGTGAGTCAAGACGGGTTTGACCATAGTGCTGAAATAGCCAAAACTAAGGAAGCCATGGAGAAGGCTCAACAAGGTCATAACCTCTCTTCACCCGATGGTGAGATTCTATCCGCTCATGCCTCTTCATCCTCAGTTGCTCCCGCTTCTTCTGCCACTGAAGTCAACCCCTCTTCTTAAAAAGATCTAGTTGGTTTATCCCTTTTTTTCTTTTTCTTTGTATCAATTAGTGGTTACCCCCAGTCCCATCGGGGGTAAATTTGGATTTCCTTAAGTCCCAAATGACAACTTAGGGGCACCATAATGTAAATATAAAAATCTTATACGGCTATCGTTTTAATATATAAATGTTAGTTCAACTTTTGTTGAGTTTTTGTTTCACTCTTTAAGTCTTTTGCATGATTTATTTTTCGAGGTTTTACCTTCGTGTTTTACATGTGGGATGCTTTAGACTACTCATACCTTTTTTATAATAGGCACGGTGTCATACTAAATGTGTGCCTTTTTGTAATAGACATAGTTTATGGAAGAGGGCCCTTTGTAATTGACATGAAGAAGACGTCTCAACTTCATGATAATGCAATAGAGTGATAGGTATTTTACACATGTTTAAGAATGTTTCTAAGGAAAGTTTTTTGTTTAAACTTCCATGACATTTTACATGTGTTTGGTTATCTTCTAAAACTCATGCTTGCAACTGTTTTTTGTTTAACAGATTTTGATATACTCTTGTATTTCGTAACTGTTTTTCATAAGTAACAGTTTTTCGATATTAATACAAGGAAATAACTATTTTTNAGTATATTGATGATGATCTTTTACCCCTAACTGTTTTTGTTACAACAGTTTTGAAAAGATGTACATTTCTTTCTCGTGACTAACATTTTGCATTTCAACCTGAATATGTTTGAAGGTTTTTGCTTTTTGCATTAGGCTTTGTATTTCGATGGCTCTTTTGATTTCTTTAGATTCTACTCGTGTCACTTGTCTCATTGGGTAGATGGGTCTTTAGGCTCGAGCTTTTGACTTTCTGATAGTCTTCTTTGCTTCGTCTTAGCCTTCCATACTGTATAGTCCCCCAAGTGTTTGAGCTTTGAAGAATGAAATCTCGAGCACTTGATTATTCCTTCCTTGTGGTCCTTTTCCTGAAAAGGAAAAACATTCTGGACTTGAAGGTATATAGTTTTTTTGATGATTACTGTTTAACCCTTTTTAAAAGGTCCATCAGAAAGTGTAACCTAGACCGGGAATTGTGTTATTTTCCTCGTGTCTTTGCAGGTCTAATATCATCATCTGGTGAGGGGTTAGCTTTATGCCTATCATCTAAAAAAGTTAGTAAATTTTTTAAATGTTCAAAATAAAACCGAACGTGTGATACCTGACGGTGGGTATTATTTTCTTTTTAGAAGTAATACTTCTTCAGATGGATGGCGTTCCAACTTGTTGGTAGAACTTTTCCATCCATAGCTTCCAACTCATAGGCGCCTTTTCCAGCTATGCCTCAGATTTTGTAAGGTCCTTCCCAGTTTGGATTTAGCTTTCCTGCACCTGCTTCTTTTGTTGATTGAAAGACTTTTTTGAGGACGAAGTCCTCAATTTTAAAGTACCTGAGAAGAGCTTTACGGTTGTAATAACGCTCTATGATTTGTTTTTGAGATGCCATCCGTATTAATGCTGTTTCTCTCCATGGTTCGAGCAGGTCCAGGTTGGTCCTTAATTCATCGTCATTTTCACCTTCCATTGCTGTTGAGAACCTTATGCTTGGTTCGCCAATCTCCACTGGTATTAAAGATTCTGAGCCATAAACAAGTGCGAACGGAGTTTCTCCCGTGCCTATTTTTGAAGTTGTTCTGTATGCCCATAGTACCGCTGGTAACTCATCAAGCCAGTTTCCTTTGGCTTAATCCAGTTGCTTTTTTAGATTGTTGATGATAACCTTATTCGTTGACTCATCTTGACCATTAGCCACGGCATGGTACGACGTTGAGGTTATTCACTTGATTTGCCAACTTTCAAAAAATTCTGTGATTTGCGAGCCTATGGATTGTGGGCCATTATCACACACGATCTCTTTCGGTATTCCAAAGCGACATATTACATTTCGCCATAAGAAACTTTTAACTTCCTTTTCTCACACTTGTTTGAACGCTTCTGCCTCTACCCATTTTGTAAAATAGTCGGTTAGTACCAATAAAAACCGTACCTGTCCTTTAGCAGTGGGAAGAGGTCTTACTATGTCCATACCCCATTTCATGAAAGTCCATGGGGATATTATTGGATGTAATAATTCCGCTGGTCGATGCATGTTATTGGCAAACCTTTGGCACTTATCACATTTGGATACAAAATTCTCGACTTCCTCTTCCTTCTTAGGCCAATAGTATCCGGCTCTGATTAGTGTTTTCACTAAGGATCTCGCCCCTGAGTGATTTCCACAGTTTCCTTCGTGTACTTCTTTCATCACAAATTTCGTTTGGTTAGGTCCATGGCATTTAGCTAGGGGTCCTCCGAACATCTTGCGATAAAGTAAGTTGCGTATAAGGCAGTACCGTGCAACTTTGCGGTGTAGCGCTTGATCCGCTTTCCTGTCTTCAAGTACGGTGCCATTCTGCAAAAAATTAAGAATTTTGTTTCTCCAGTCCCAGGTTAGGTTGTTGAAAGTTACCTCATTCCTGTCCTGGTCTATTATTAAATTAAATAGTTGAACGACAATTGTATTGTGTTTGTTCGTTACTTCCGTGACTGCTGCGAGGTTAGATAATGCATCTGCCTATGCATTTTCGTCTCTAGGTATTTGCACTACCTTCCATATTTTGAATTGTCTCACGAGCTCTCGTGCTTTTTCAAGATACTGTTGCATTTTGGTCTCTCAAGCGATGTAAGTCCCCTGTATCTGATTTACTACCAGTTGGGAGTCGCTGTTGATCACAATTTGTTCGATTGAGAGCTCCCGTGAAAGTTCAAGCCCTGCAATAACAAATTCGTACTATGCTTCATTGTTAGTTATAGGATAACACTTTATAGCTTGCTGTGTCTTTTCTCCCGTGGGTGATATCAAGACTATGCCTAAGCCGACGCCTTTTATATTTGAAGAACCATCAGTGAACAAGGTCCATAGGCCTGGATTAACACCGTTAAAGAGTTGTAACTCTTTTTCTACTTCAGATATAATGCTCAGCAACAAAATCAGCTAGTATTTGAGACTTAATTGCAGTTCTAGGCTAATAGATTATCTCATGCTCACTTAATTCTATGGCCCACTTGGCTAATCTTCCTGACAATTCTTGTTTATGGAGAATATTTCTTAAAGGATATGAGGTCACAACAGTGATTGGGTGACATTGAAAATAGGGTTGTAATTTTCTAGATGCTATTATTAAAGCTAGGGCTAACTTTTCCAGATGTGGATATCTAGTCCCAACATCTAGCAAAGTTTTACTTACATAATAGATTGGTGATTGTTTATCTTTTTCTTCTCTTACAAATACTGCACTTACATCAATTTCTGTGACAGCCAGGTAGATGTACAATCTTTCCACTTCTTTTGGCTTTGAAAGCAGTGGTGGTTGCGATAGATAAATCTTTAGGTTCTTGAGGGCTTGCCGACACTCTTCAGTCCATTCAAACTGATTCTGCTTTTTGAGAACTGAGAAGAATTTAAAACTTTTTTCAGAAAATCTAGAAATAAACCTACCCAAAGCTGCTATTCTCCGTGTCAGTCTTTGAACTTCCTTTTTATTTGTTAAGACGTCAGGTATTTCCTCTATGGCTTTAATTTGAGCAGGATTTACCTCTATTCCTCTGTTTGATACAAGGAAACCGAAAAATTTTCCTGATTGCACTCCAAAAGCGCATTTCTCTGGATTTAACTTCATAGTATACCTGCGTAAAATATCAAAAGCAGTAGAGAGGTGTTGGAAATGGTCTTGTGCTTGTGTTGATTTTACCAACATGTCATGAATGTAAACCTCAATCGTTTTTCCCAGATGTATCTTGGTTACTAACCTTTGATAGGTGGCTCCAACGTTTTTTAAGCCAAAAGACATGACTTTATAACAATAAGCCCCCCTATTCGTGATAAAAGAGGTTTTTTCCTCGTCTAAAGGATCCATTTTAATGTGATTATAAACAGAATATGCATCTAGAAAGCTTAATAGTTCATGACCTTTGGTAGCATCAATCATTTGATCTATATGAGGCAATGAGAATGAATCTTTGGGGCATGCTTTGTTTAAATCAGTATAATTTACGCATACTCTCCACTTTCCATTCTTTTTAGGTACTACCACGGTGTTTGCTAACCAGTTAGGGTACGTTACCTCTCGTATCGAACCAATCTTCAAGAGTTTCTGTACCTCTTCGTAGATCACTTGGTTCTTGAATGGTCCTTGATTTCTTTCCTTTTGTTATAACCGTAGAGTTATCAAACCCGGATATGGCTCGTGATTTTGGGATTACTCGATTCCCCAGTATCATTTCTTCCACAACTCTTAGAAAAATGATATTGACTGAACTGCCTGGATCAATCAACACTTTTTTTACGTTAGTGTCATGAATAAGTAGAGATATTACTAGAGCATCGTTGTGCAGAAGCTATCTGCATCATCGAAGGTTATATCGTCTTCTCCACGAGCACGTTTCCGATGTGTAATTGTGAACTTTGTGGTTGTTTTGCAAATCACTCCGTTTACTTCTTCACCGCCGTGTATTACGTTAACGGTTCGTTTTGGAGAAGGAGGCTTTGGGGGCTCCTACCTGTTCCTCATATATGCTTGTTTACCTTTATCACTAAACAATTCTGTTAAACAGCCATGTAAAAAAATTTCTACTTCACCTTGTAAAAATCTACAATCCGCAGTTTTGTGCCCATGATCGTTGTGAAATTCACGCCAGTGATCTGGGTTTCTTCTATTTGGATTTGACCGCATCTCTTTGGTCCACTTAACCTTGTCTCCCATGTTCTTCAATATTGAGACAAGTTCAGTAGTACTTACATTAAAGGTATGATCCCCAATTTGAGTACTACCTCTNCCGAACGAGCAATGATATCTTCTTCTATTATGAGTTTAGTGTTGTACCTGTTATATACATCATTACATGTTGTGGCGGGGAATTCTCTTAGATTCTCCTTAAGCCGCCTGGTGGCTTCTGAGATTTTATCGTACAAGTTGCTTGCAAATGCCATGGCTGCCCAATTATCAGGCACCCTGGGTAACTGTATTCTTTCTCGTTAAAACCTATCTACAAACTCTCGGAGTAGTTCCGTGTCTCCTTGTTTTATTTTGAATATTACTTCCATTCTCTTATCAACTTTTTGTGCACCAGAGTGTGCTTTTATAAACGAATCTGCAAGCTCAGCAAAAGAGTCAATCGAATTTTTAGGGAGAAGAGAATACCAGGTTAGAGCCCCTTTGATAAGTGTTTCCCCAAATTTTTTAACAAGGACTGATTCAATATCTTGTTTCGTTAAGTCGTTGCCTTTTACCCCAGTAGTGAAAGCAGTCACATGGTCGCGTGGGTCAGTTGTTCCATCATATTTGGGAACGTCAGGCATTTTAAACTTCTTGGGTATAGGCAAATGTGCCGCAATTGGCTTCCAAGATTGTTGAGAATATCTATCAACATCGATGCCTTTGATGATAGGTGATACACCAGGAATTTGTTCGGTGTGATCGTTCTGCTCCTTCATCTGTTTCTGCATGGTTAGCAATAAATTTTGTAATTCTGAGTTATTAGATATACCTGGTCTCGTTTCGAGAGATTCATTAGGAGTATCTCCTCTTCCTGAGTTTTCCAACCCAGATTGAGGATTTTCTATGGTGATGGTGTTATTGGGAGGTGGCGTCGGCAGTGTAGGCAACGCTGCCAGTAATCCTCTCGAAAATTCTTGCAAAGCTTGGATCACATACTCTGCAATCATCTGGTTTACACGATCTTGTTCCACAGTTTGATCATTATTACCATTGTTGTTATTGGATCTTTCTGGGGATTGTTCCCTCGAACCACGTGGGGTTCCTGAAGGTGATGGAACTGGGGTTCCACTTCTTTGCTGGTTGTTGTCGTTGGGATTTGACATAATTCAAAGGATATCACTTGGAAAGTAAACAAAGATTATCAGATTCCCGGTAACGGAACCAATTTATTTAACCAAAAAATTAGACCCTTTGACTAAAGCTTATTTTTACGATGAATATGAGTTACTGATAATCAAGATAATGGGAAAAACGAATAATAAACAATGTTGCAGAAATAAAAGATCGATGTTGATTGTATTCGAGAATCAGATGCCTTTACAAGCTGTATTCCCCTCCCTTATATAGGAGATTCTTATAGCGTACGACTCCTGCTATGGTTACTTATTAATGACTAATTATGACATTAACGAGGCGTTACAAAGGATAACGGTAATAGGGGTTCAGTTACATAACGTTCGAGTAATCGATTGTGGGTCCTTGAATCTGCCCGTAGCTTTGTCTAGATTCATTCTGACCGTGCCTCTCTCCCGTTTTGATCAAGTTGAATTTCCCGTGGCTGATAAGTTCGTGGGTTTACTGAACCGTGCCTCTTTGTACCGTACCTCTTCAAAGAATTACGTCCAGCTGTCGTGTTTTCCTGTGTCCACGTGACTGGCTCAGTTGTCAAAAGCTGGCTTACGTGTGAAACTCTTTTTTATCAATACAGAGATACCTAGATCCATGTGCACACGTTTAACTTGAAATTTATTTAAAAGAAAAGAAATTACCAGTGCGTCATTATGAGGTTGAGACAAGGTATCGATGTCCTCTTCGCTCAATGAAAGAGCATCTTCGGGTACGTAGCTCTGAGTTCGTTTTTCCCTGGTGATGGATACTTTTGTTCGTTTGAAAACGGGTCCCTGAGAGACGTTGACTCCTCCAATAATCATGTGGATGACATGATGTGGTTCTTCTGTTTCATTTTTCCTGTTCGCCTCTCTTTCCGGAAATTGGTTTTTAGCTTGGTCGCTGAGGAACTCTCGAAGGTGCCCTTTGATAATTAGTCGGGCCACCTCTTCTCGAAGCTGTCTGCAATCCTCATTCCTATGACCGTGGGTACCGTGGTATTCACATATCAAGTTAGGGTTCCTCTGCGAAGGATCTGATAGCACGGGTCTTGGCCACCTGGTGTCCCTGATTTTACTTATGGTCGATACGATGTCTGGAACATCGATGTTGAAGTTGTACTCAGATAGCCAGGGTGCCTCTACCCGCCCTGGGTGACAGTTGAACCTTGCTTTGTTCAAGAGTCCCCGAGGATTTTGGCCCCGATCTATCCTTTGGTCACTTCGAGGTATGTTACGCCTCGGGATATTTCTCCGATTTCCTATATACGGTTGATACTGTTGATACCCAATTTTTCCCAAAAAAAATATTTTAAAATTGCATATATACCTTCAAAATCATGCATTAATAACAATTGGTATTTTTCATAATTTTCCTATATTTTTATTAATTTACCCAGCATTTTATTTCCAATAAATAATTATAAAACTGCATCACAAATGATTCCAAAAGAATTTCTTGATTTAATTTATTATTCATGGTCCTATTAAGGCCAAATTATTCAATAAATAGCCAATTTGGCATCTTTTGGCTATAATTGTAATAACTTTACAATTATAGCCCAATCATATAATTTATACCTTTTTTTACCCAAAAGTTAGTCATTTGTATTTTAAAATACTAAGTAATCATTTTAAATGATTTTCTATGCATGAAATTCATTTTTTATGATTATTAGCTTTTTTACAAATTATTTTAATTACTTTAATTGGGTATTTAACAAATAGCCTAATTTCATTTCAATTCTAGCCTAAACTAAACCAACCCCAAACCCCAATTAAATTAGCCCAATACCCAGGTCCAATCCACTAAAATTACCCGGTCCATACCTGATTTAATCTCGGCCGTTGATCAATTTTGATCAACGGTCAGATTCACTCTTTCCTTAATTAACCTAAAAGACCTACCCCCCAACCCTCATTCTCTCATTTCTCTCATCACTCTTCGCCGTTACATCCTCTCATCTCTCTCAATCTCTCTCTGCTAAACCCTACTCTCCTCTCGCCGGCCATTGGCTCACCGGTAACAATGGTGGTTCCACCACCACCCCTAGCCTTCGTGGCTCCCTCACATGCCGGATTCCTGCTACCCTGAGGTCCTCAAGGGACCAACGACTGTTCAACTCACACCTATGGTCTGATTCTGGCCGTTCTCAGGCCACTCTTGGCCTGTCCGAGTAAGATCTTTCTATCTCTGGCTAAAAACCTATGGTTTCTAAGTTTGATTCTCTCTACCTCTGGGTTATCTCTCTCTGAAACCCTAACTTATATCTTGACTCTTCAGATCTGTAACAGATCTAAGTATATTTTGAGTTATCTTTACTGTTTTCCCTAAGAATCTTCCCGATTTTTAAAACGTTTCTTCATCTTCAAAATTAGGGTTTCTTAACCCCTTTTCAAAAATGACTTTCCCTCTGATTTTCAGTATCATTCTATGATTCTTACTATGTTTAGACGGTTATTTAAGTTTTTTCCTTTTTATATGATTCATTATGTTGAAAACCCTAAATCTTTTGGTCTTAATCTTGGGTTTTGAGTTTGTCTTTGATAATTTGTTCGTTTAATCTGTATGTGTGCTTGTTTCTCATGAACGTTCTGAGCCTTTGTGATTTTTACCCTATTTGGCTTATTAGGGTTTCTGATTTTTGCTTCTACTTGCATATGCTGTGTTTATCTCGCTTATTCTCAGAAATTTGTGTTAATCCCCCTAATCAGCACTATGTTCTAGTTTGAATCCCTGATTTTGTGTGATTTTTACTTTACCAGGCTTATTAGGGTTTCTGATTTCTTGCTTCTCCCTGCCTATATTTTTCGTTCATTTGTGGTACTTTCCGTTAGTTAATATTGCCTTCTATTAAAATCTATGATTCCCTGTGATTGATATCCTTTATTCTCTACCAATTTTTGAACTATAAGTTATTTTCTTGCCTTATTATGTGATTGACTACACTGTCAATCGATTCTTACAAGTCTTTCCATAGTTAGAATATTATTTACCTAGCCTAATTACCTGTTCAATACTTACTGTGTTGAAATATTTCCTTATGTGCTATATTCCAGTCACATATGGTATCTTTCCTTATTTGCTACCTGTATTCTACTGTTTGAAGTTAACTCCCTTAATTGAGGAGTACTTATATTGATTTTATACTGATCGATTCTGAGTCCCCATAATTATTGCTTGACTTTGATTCTTACCTTATTATTCTACCTACTTTCAAACTATATATACATGCTCTCTCATTAACACCAATACACGAACACATTGGTTCAAAAAATATCTCTCACACTCAAAGCTTTCTGCTCTCCTTTGTTACTTGCTACTGTTCTGAGTTAGCCGGATGCAAGCCAAGGCTAATTATTGTGCTCTGCTATTCTTCTCTTTTGTGTTTGCTATCTTCTTTACTGGTATTTTCTAATTTCAATTCAAGTCCCAAAACCAATATGTTTCTTTTACTGCTTCAGTTTATCCTGTTTCTAGGTTGTTTTTATCTGTGGTTTTGCTGTGAAACCTGTAGTTGACATGTTTACATTTTTGTCCATCTAGCATGTTATGTTATGTATTACTCCCCTTAGGATCAACATGAATATGTTACCCCCCTTTTGTAGTATGTCTCAATGTGACTCTGTTCAATTCTGTGTTTCTTTGGCTTCTAGTATGAACCTTTCTTTGGCAAAACAATTTGTACCCTAAGTTGCTTGATTCTGTGTTGATTCTGGAGTTCATGTTATTCCCTGCAAGAACTACTATGCTTGTAAATTATGTACTCTATGTGTCCCCAGTTCCCATCACCCCTGTGTGAAGGTTTGTTCTATGTGTGATGCTGCACCTGCTTTGGTTCTGTGTTTGATCTGTGTTTGTTAATTGCCCTACTCTCCTCAAAAGTTGTTTTACTAAACAACTCTTTCTTATTTTATAAAACTATTTCTACTGAGTCTCTTTCAATAACTCTTTTCCTATCAAACCCTTTCAAAACTATGTCAAGCACTCTCACTCTACTCTTAGGTATTTAAGTTCTGCCCCTCCAGTGTGTGACTTCTTTGGGATCCCTGTGAGATCCCTCTGAACTCTGATGCACTGGGGCTGACACTTCCACACTGCACTTACTCAGTTATGGTGGTGAAATCTGGGTGTGAGCACTGCCCGGGATCCCTTGAGGTCCTTAGGGAACTCTGACACACCCGAATATGAGAAAGGCTATGAAACATTTGGGCATTTGAGGTTTTGGAAATCTGGGCCTGTTTCAGGCTCCCTATAGTGTAACTTCTTATTTTCTTTTTTTACTTATGTAATTCATTTAATATTGGTTTGTAATCATTATTGTAAACGAATATTGAGGTTGGCTAGTGAAAAGGGGAGGGTAGCTATATATGTTATCAATATCAATGGGTAGAAACCATGCCTTAGGTTTACATTTCCTATATGTGCATTAGAATCCATGTTTAGGACCAACACATTCTAAGCATGTCATGCATTAGATATCATGTTTTAGGTTTACTGCTTCAGCATCTCATTTGACCCTATTTATCACTTAGAAATCCTGCTTCTAGGCTAAATAACAGCATTAATATAAAAAAGTTGCTCCTGCACATTCTAAAATTACGCTGTAACTTCCTGTGCATTTAGAAATCATGCTTTAGGAATTCTGCAACCATTCTGCATATCTATGTGCATAGTAGATACCATGCTTTAGGATCTCGCCCAGTCACACCTAGTTAAACTACTGACACATGAAAAAGGACATAAGACAGTCTCACATTTGATCATCATGTTTTAAATAAACTGGTAACAATCCCTGTATTTTGCAACGCTTAGAACAACATGCTTTAGGTATAACAACTTCTAAATAGTTTTTAACAATTCTGGTAACTATTGTACATTACCCCCCACGCCTAGGCAAGCCTTAGGTAATCAACCTTTATAAAAATGGAAAATTGTTTCTTTTGTGTTTACTGCTTAATGGTTAACATGCTTAAAATCAGTAGGCAAACTGATTAGGGCCCCTGCTTCTGGGTTTATAAAAATAAAATTGCATATCTTCTATGTTTTGATATTCACTTAAACATCATGCTTTAGTATCCTGTCTAATAAAATGCCTCTTGTTTGTGTTTGAGTCGTGCTGTTTATGTGCATTAGCTGTGAAGGTAAATCTGAGCTTCTTAATTGCTCTTTCCTTCCTTTATATGCTAAAGTCCTATTTGTTCTTGCCTGTCGCCTAGCATTTTTTCCTTTTAAACCTTAGGGGTCTGTCCAGAACTGCATATAGGTAGAGGTCCTAATTTCCTCCAGGACCATTAAGAAGGGACGGGTAACAGCACGCACAGAGATCGTTAAATAACACTCGCTTAAATAACCGCTAAGGGGTGGAAAATGGTAGATGGATATGATGACCGGTGCGTTAGTGCCACGTGTAGCCCCTTTCTGAGGAGTGATTACCGGGCATTGTACTGATATGATCCTATAAGATAAACAACCTAGGACCCCCTATCCCTTACACATGTGTGCTTAGATTGTAAATCTTTCAAAACCTTGTATATGTGACTAGAAGGCTAGAATTTAAATCTTTTAAAAACTTTATTTCATATGTGTTCTTAGACTGCGAGTCTTTTCAAAACCCTTTATTTGGTTTGTGCTTTAATTGCTTATTTGCTACTTGTTTAAATTCACAAAGTTTGTTTGGCCGGGAACATAGTTGTGGACTTTGAGGGGTGCCTAACACTTTCCCCTTAAAGTAATTTCAAGCCTTTACCCTGTCTCTAGTTATTCAAATCTGTGTTGTAAATGACCCTTAGTAGGTGACCTAACGCACCTTAATTCGTTAGGTGGCGACTCTTCAATTCCTTACATACCCTTTTCCCAAAAGGAAATGAGTTGTCCTATAATGTAAAAACCCTGACCGATCCGAAAGGAGAGGGAAAAAGGGGGCGCGACAGATACCTTTCTTTGCTTGGCCTCGAATCTCTTTCTGGAAGCCTTGATTCCTTTGTTAAGAGCCTGCTGGGATACACCGAGCCGGAGGAGCTTCCAATTGGTCGTCCTCGACTCTGATCTTCGATTGATACCTGTTGTGTACATCCGCCCAAACTACGGCGGGATACTCGATTAAGTTTTGCTTCAACTGCTTTGAAGCTATCGAGCTTCATTTATTCAAGCCCTGAGCGAAGGCTTGTACTGCCCAATCGTCGGAGACCAGAGGTAATTCCATCTGTTCCAATTGGAAGCGGATACGAACTCCCTTAACATCTCATTCTCTCTTTGTTTGATTTTGAAGACGTTAGACTTCCTCGTAGCGACTTTGATGGCACCAACATGTGCCTTCACAAAAGAGTCAGCCATCATGGCAAACGAATCTATCGAGTTCGGGGGAAGGTTATGATACCACATCATGACCACTTCGGACAGTGTTTCTCCAAATTTTTTCAATAAGATGGATTCAATCTCGTCATCTCTTAGGCCGTTCCCTTTCACAACACAAGTGTAAGCAGTAATGTGCTCATTGGGGTCCGAGGTCTCATTGTACTTCGGGAGATCGGGAATTCTGAATTTCTTCGGGATGGGCTTCGGATCCGCACTTGATGGAAATGTCTTTTGCACGAACTTCTTTGAATCTACACCCTTCAGAATGGGGGGTGCGCCTGGTATCTGATCAACCCTTGAGTTATAGTCTTCCACCTTTTTGTCGTTAGCTTCTATCTTCTTTTCGCCTGATTCAATCCTCTTTGTGAGGTCCTCGAGCATCTTCATAATAGCGGGGTCGGCTGCTGACCCATTATTGCTCGACCTTTCTGGTACTTGTTCGACTTGAGTAGCCGTTTCTGGTAGTGCTGTGCTTGGAGTTCTCTGATGGCTTTGTAGCTGAGCAATAGCCACCTGTTGTGCTTGCAACATCTCAAAAATGACGTGAAGGCTAACTTCCCTTCCCTTTTGAGCAGGGTCTCTCTGTGCTTCATGCTTGTCTCCTTCGCGCACACTCCCGTCTATATGAGAGCTTACATTGACATGTTGAGCGTTACTTCAGGGTTTTGCGGTGGTACACCGGCACCTGGAACAACTGCGTTGTTTTCTCCATGATCCTCAGGACCGTTGTTTTCATGCGCATTTACTGAGTTAGACATTTTCTGACCTAAAATTGAAGATTCTTGGACAAGAAAAGGCGTAAATAATAACTTGTGTTTTTAGAAAATCAACACTAAAACAATCACTATTATTTTTACCCCACAGTGGGCGCCAAACTGTTTACCGTGAAAATGGTAATTACAATTATATTTGATTTTGTGGTTCAAAAAATATGTGAACTATTTTAATACCAGTTGTTTAGGCAATAGATGCTAGGTCAGAGGTAAGAAAACGAGATAAGAGCGAAGGATAATGAGATTGTGCAAATCGAGCAGTCAAGAGACGGGGTCTCGAGCTTGGTCAAAATAGGCCTCAAAGTCGAGCTCGAGAGCTAGACAGAGGGCGGTCGAAGAGGATACAACAATATTGAAGGCCTCGAAGATGGTCTTTTTATGATCAATAACGATTAATAAACGAGGAACAATTGATGAACACAATAAATGAAAGGCAATAAATCAATGGAACAAATGTAGAGAATATTTGAGTTAAGGAGCAGGGAATGTTTTTGTTCTTGTATTGAATATCATATCTCTTACAAAATGACAAAGGTACCCTTTATATAAGAGGGGGAAACCCAACATAGTAGATGTGCAATTAATACAAAGATAGATGGTTGGTACAACCATTTAATACCACGGTACGGGCTTGTACTATTTTGCGTACTTGGTCAGCTTTAACCACGTGTCTTTTGGAAATTTCCCGCTTTTCCATGATGGTTTACAATTTACACTCCTCGAGGTCGAGCGTGGAGAGTCCTTGACACGCCTCCCCGATGTAAAAACTCGAACTGCTTCGAGCCTTCTGAGGATGGGCTATGAAGCACCTTAATTATCATAAAATCGGGCTCTCCGATTTTACCGTATACAAACAACAATAGAAAAGGCTAGCTCCCATCATTTTCAAGAAGTTGTAACAGACATCAAGTCAAGCTTTCCTTTCACATATTATACCATTGAAAAAGAAGAAGAAAGGCAACAAAGTTAAGCATACAAAAGAGCACTTGCAATAGAAAAAACAAAACATGCTTAATTTGTTTCTTAGTAACTTAGAATCAGTCATGTTTTTCATCTCTACATTCAACGACTACCAGAATATACATTTGAAACTTGATATCATTGCTCAGATTAGTAACCTAAGATCATGTAATTGTAACTTCCTGATGTACATCCCAAAGATATTCAGAAAGGACACTAAATCTATTATCGATAATGGCCTATGTCTGTTGTCAAAAACCAAGGACTAAAAGGAGAAAAGAGTAGCTGTTTCTATGACTGAGCAACTGGAACTAAGCTCATAGTATATGGAACCACAGTGGCAGCAAAAAAAGGCTTTGGCGCGAGAGCAGAAAGGCTGCAGAGGTGTCTCATCTTCCTTGTCTCAAAGTGATACAAATAGATATTAACTGAAACCCTCATAAGCAAGATGTTATCCTTGAAAGCTAGAGTCCCAATCCAAGGGATATCATCAGTATTGAAGTTACTTGCCAACTTTTCAGCTATCTTGAACAGATACTTGTTGTTTCCATTTTCCAGCTCTGCTAAAGAGATTGTATAAGTAATATCCCATTGAGACGTAAAGTGATCCTCAAGCACCCACAACTGAAGTCCATGCTCACAAATCAACACGTAATGTAGCTTACCTTCAGCTTCTCCCAAGCACATCTCGGGTTTTAAATTGAACTGGTTTCTAGGGAGTGGTACGCTTATCAACCAAGATATTTCATTTTCTGGATCAAACATCAGGATTTGGTCTCCATCAGTAAGCCAATATATAATCCCCTTCACACAAACGCACCCCTTTTTCAATATGTTGTGATTGCAATAACAAATCTCCACTGATCTTCTCCATAATCCTGTTTCTGATGAATAAATGTTAAAAGAGATATATCCATATCCATCCCCTTCTGTGCTAGTTTCATCTTGATGACTAACTATCACAACCTTGAATTTTGTGAACTCATCAATTGGTTTCTTCAATGGTTCAAAAACCAAGGCTATGCTGCTTTCTCTAGAAGGATTTGGCCACTGAATTGCTTTCCACTCCTTATTCACAGGGTTACAGATGTAGATTAGGGGAACATTACAAGGAAAGATACTTCGACAACAGATAAGTCCGTATCTTGAATCGAGGATGACAACATTTTCTGGTAGGAAATCAAGAACCTTATTATGAACTTCAGTGGCAACTGTTGCTATAGGTATGTAGCTAATCCAGTCATAATCTTCATCACACCACTGGTACTTACCTTGGTAGAAGAAACCTGCAGTGGTTTCCATATTTTTCAACTGAACTTGGATGAAATTGCGGTCAGATATAAGACATTGCCATTCCTTTGACACGCATTTCAGTTTCAGCAAATCCTTAGTAGACAATTTTGGTAGTACTTCAAACAGCATATCATTGCTTGGAGACCAAAGTTCCTTCTTCATGTTCACAACCCTGAAATAAATTTAATTTTATTAACACAAGAAAACAAACTCTTTAATATAGAGAAATAACCTCACCCTTCCCAAAATTTCAAACTAGAGGACGACTAAAAGCATCAACAAAATTTAAGAGCAGTACAACAATCAGATATACAAAAAGCGCTACTACTTATATAATAAGTGGGATTAACATTTGCAATAAATAATAGAGATATGATCAACTGTGAAATATGCAAAAGTTGTATTCATCATAAAATATCATGCACAGCACAAACTGCTCTGTTTTCTTAGTTTCATGTTCTTTTATGAAATGGAAAGTAAAGATTGATAGCTATGTACAAGAAAGGCAATTTCTTTTAACCCCTAATGGACGAAAGATAGCAAACTCCCACCCACTAAATCACTCTGCCTATATAGAAGACCCAAAAAAAAAAACTTTAGAAAAAATGAAAAAGGTAACGGTGAACCAAACACTGTATTCATTATATCCTTTATTTGAAAATAGGACTTTTCAACATGTTTTTTATGCATTTTTCAGCTACAACGAACCAGGCAGACTTTTCCAGAGATAAATGGATTTGCATTACAAATATAAAGACTAGAAAACAAGAAAACAGACCTTGTATTCCCGAGAAAGCTTAAGAACAGCTTCGAGAAATCCTCAAAATGAAAACATAATAGCCATCACAAAACAAACCAACCTTTCATTTTCTTTGTGTGCAAGTAGCTTGCTTTTCACTTTTACATGCAAAAGAAAAAAGATGGTGCTCAGTACTCTGGCACTGGAAATATGGTAGTGGTAAAGTGGGAGTGCAGTTTTGGCTGCGTGACAGAGTCTGTAGACCCTTCAAATGCTACAATGGAACTTGTACAAATTATGATTACGCATACAAGGTCACGACGTACCCACTGCTTACACGTGCCCCCCCAATATGCTGACCTCCTTTCCTTAATTTTCCTCCACTGTTTTTATGTTCGTACTATTGTTTAGTTTTGTTATATCGGCGGAATCAGATTTTTCGTTAAAAGGTGTCAAAATATATAAAAGTAAATATACCAAAAATTTAAAGCGAGGAAATATATAATATATACATATAATTTATTTTTTTATCTACCTACACAGTATATTTTTTCCACGAAGGAGTGCCATTTAACACCTCTTCTTATAAGGTGGCGGAGCCACTGTTGTCATATACAGTCTCACTAAAAAAAATTTGTTTTATTATAAGGCAATTTAAAAAAACAATAATAGCAAATTAGCAATGTGAGTTTATAACATGTGGTGTAAAAAATAGTGTATATAGCTTAATAGACCCTAAAGACTGGAGTGTTGTTGATGGATATATGACTTAGATACGAATATGACTTTGTGTTTAAGCTTAAAATGAAGAAGGGCTAATTAGGTAAAAAGTCATCAAACAGTAGTGATCCTTTGTTCTTTTTGTACTTTAACGATAATTCAAGGTTAGCCAATCTTTGGCGCAATTAATTTCCGTTTTCCAAACTAGAGTATTAGGTGCCGAATAGGAAAGTCATTAACTAGTACTCCCTCCATTCACTTCCACTATTTTCAAAATAGATTTTCATTTTTACTTGTCCACTTTTTATATATCAAAAGAAATATAATTTATTTTTTATATTTTGCCCTTAGCATTAATTACTCATTTCAAATCATTATCCAAATCCATTAAAGCTATACACCCATTTATATGACTATCATGTTAAATTATATTCTTTATTTATTATTTCTTAAAGGACGTGCAAAGTCAATAGTGTAAGGTAATTTCATTTACCATTTAGATCACCATTGAATAAAATTTGCTTAATCCAATATTGCAAGCAATTTTGCCTATATTCATTTCTTTTTCTGATATTAGATCTTTTTTGGAGGATGTCGCTGCCTTGGAGAGGTTCAACCTTTATGAACTAACTCTATCTCAAAAGGAAAATAAAATTTACAAGAGAGGGCAAAATTTCTCTAAGCCTCATTAAAATACTAGTAAATGAAACTATGACCATCCCTTGCCACAATTGCTACATAAATTGCCTTCTGAATTACTCTGATTGGTCCATGTCAAAACAAGATTATTCCTCTTTATCGCTCCCCTGATTAAAACTATCACAACAAAAATGAGCAGTTTGGTGCATGTTTAACATTATGGCTTGGCCAAAGATCAGAAACAAACCCAGAAAAGCAATAGGGGAGCCAAGAAAACACAAATGGTTGTCATGTCAGGTGACTTAATTGTTCATATTTACCTGAGATTTGAATCACAACAAGTATTGAAAATCTAAAATAACTTCTAATAAACACAATTCAACAAACAACAGTAATAATTAATCCACAATAGCAATAATGACATATTACATTCCAACAATTCAGAAAGCAGGGGAAGGATAGAGAAGCAAAAACTTAATGGAATTCATAATTTGCAATGCTGGTAAAAACAACCAACTCTCAAAATGACATATACCACTGGTAGATAACGAAATAAGGATGAATACAAGTAATAGTTCATTTACTTTCACGTAGGGGTAGAGTTGTTAAGAAAATTGCAGAAACAGAAACTGAAAAAAAAAGGATCTAAAACAGGTCAATTAGCAATGTGAAATTAGAGGTCCCAGTCCTTCAAAATTTGTCAACACTCTCAGCGCTTGCTGCATTCAAGTGATTTGTTGAAAGGTAAAAAGTGTTTCTTACCCTGGAAAGAAAACTCCATATCCTTAGAATCCATCCTAACTGCCCCACCACCAATGAACGTCTTTAGCCATTCATATCCTAATACCATGTCACAATTTGACGACAATGGAAGCAGATACAAATCCACACTACACAGGGCGCCTTTCAGCAACAATTGAAAGTTGTAGCATGCTCTGGAGGTGACAATAACAGTCCCAAAAGGTGTTACAACAGGGCGAGGCTTGATTGGAAATTTGTCACAGCCTAACTTATCCGCAAAGGATTCATCAATAAAATTGTGTGTAGTTCCCCCAAAACCAATTAGGATATTCACGGTCGCTTCCCATAATACCCAGTCACACAGCAACCTTCGTATGGCTTCGAGTATTCAACTACAGCATCCATAGATATTCTCATGGGTATTTCTTCTTCCTCTGTAGTCACAGGATCTACAATTGGAATATCAGCAACATCCTCACTTTCATCTTCGATTAGATACACTTGCTTTCTGTTGCCATGAGCCAATTTTTCATCACAATGTAAACAGGCTCGCCTCTCCTTAGGCTTAGTGGCGGTTAGGGTTTTTCCGTTTCCCTTCATATTCTTAGTAAGAGTAAGAAAAAAAAATATCAATCCACACAATAGAGCAAATATTACAAATCATAACAAGAAATTTTTAGGAAAAATAAATTCTAGAAAGGCGGGAGTGAAAAGAGGAGTTTTAGCTCCGTGGAATTTTGAATCGTACCTGAGGCGTAGATGAGTTTCCACAGACGGCAGAGGAAGCATTCACGTCAGGTTTCTTCAACGAGTCTACGGATTCCTTCAACTCTTGAATCGTGAGATCAAACTTGTCCTGTCTGATATTCAATTCTCTGAACATCCTCTTGATTAAAGAACGCATTTCCTTCATCTCCATGGCAGTATTTGTGGTTTGCTTGTTTCCTTTAACCATCTTGAGGAAGAAGAAAGAAGAAGAATCGAGAGAAAATGGTTTTTTGGTTCGTACTCTGCTACAGAACGCAGAATGCGTATTTGTAGTACTAGCCCCAGTGTCCACCGCCTTCTCACGTGCGCTTTTTCTTTAGAATTAGTTCCTAAATTAAATCTTTTAATATGCTAATTGTGTCTTAAAATATTCTTGGACTCTCAAAGTAAAATCAATTTATCAAAATGTGTAGTTTCTCCCACGCTGGATTGCAATTGTATTCTAAGCCGAGAATAAATATGCTGTGCCGGTGACAGTAATCCTCTGAGGTCAGCTGAACAGGCTGACAATCGACCTGTACTTTTCAGTTCTTATTACTTTTTTCGTTCACTTTTTCTAATATTTTTAGTACCAACTAATTCATTAATAATTCCAAAACCAACGGCGTAGATTGTTAGCTGAGTAATGACTTTTGAACTTCAATTTGCAATATGATACGAAGCTTGTATCATGGTATAGCATTTTAAAGTTGTATCAAATGGAAAGTATAATCTTTGTTTTAGAAGAGAAATCCTATTAGTAATGAGTAGAAAGATGGTGCCAAATAATCTGATATATCAACCATATCACTCAATCTGTTTCTCATATGCATTTTTAAAAGAAGAGACTGAGATTGTGAAAATTTTCACTTGCTATTTCATTCACACTAGTCTGCTCCTTATATACAAGTCTATGCTATATGTGTGTTCATGTGCTTATTCACGTGTGAAAGCTTTTAGTATTCTTTCATCAGGCCTATTAAATGAATGGCTAGGATTTAATCTTCTCCTTTCAATCCATCGTTCAATATCAGATCTTAGGAATTTAGCATCAAGGGTTATGATGCTGACACGTCTCACCCCACAAATAAAATTGGTATCTCAATCAAATTCTTCAGACATAAGCCCAAAGCTTTCTTTGGAAACTCCAAAAAATTTTACGCCTTCTTCTTCTCACTTCTTCTTCTCTCCCGTACACTTACCTTCTTCTTCATCCATTAAATTGTTATCGGGGTTCTGTTCATCAACAATTTTTATTCGAAAACTAAGTTATGCGATTACATTTTTTTAAGTAAAAGTTATATCAGATGGAAACATAACATCATTTCATTTCTCAAGAAAAATCATATTACAAATTAATAGAAAGGTGTTGCAAAAGGAAATGATATATCAATCGTATATAATTGACTATGTAATTAAAAATTTATATCTATATCTATATATTAATATAAAGCAGACCCTTAAAATGTGATGTGGCGTCTCTTACTTATGAGGAAATGTATTTATCTAACTTTTCAGAATTTTAGGTCTTTTTCTTCTAATTTTCACACCACAAACTCAATTGATAAATCCAAAAAATTAAATTTCTGAAACGCTGTATTAGTTTTCTTATTTCACACCTTGTTTACCGTGAAAATGGTTTCAACAATTATATTTGATTTGTGATTCTAAAAATATATGATTTATTCCAATACTAGTTAATAATTAACAAGCAATGAAAGTAAGCAAAGAAAGTGAGATAAGCAAACCAAAATTGTGACAAGACTAGGGCCTCGAGCTCACTGGAAACGGGGCCTCAAGGTCGAATAATAGCAATAAATGAAAGACAATAAATGAAGAACAATAAACAAGGAGCAATAAAGCTGAGAGACAGTGTTGAGCACGAAAAAAGTTGAGAATGTTCTATTGCAGTCAACATAGTACATCCCTAATTATGACAAAGAAATATTATTGGTATTGTTGTACCACGATGTTTAACCAAAGAATTAGACCCTTTGACTAAAGCTTATTTTTAAGATGAATACGAGTTACTGATAATCAAGGTAATAGAGAAAAATGAATAATAGACAATATTGCAGAAATATAGAAAATCGAGGTTGATGGTATTTGAGAATCAGATGCCTTTACAAGCTGTATTTCCCTCCCTTATATAGGAGATTCTTATAACGTACGACTCCTGTTATGGTTACTCATTTAATGACTAATTATGATATTAATGAGGCATTACAAAGGATAACGGTAATAGGGGTTCGCTTACATAACGCTCGAGTAATCAATTGTGGGTCCTTGAATCTGCCCGTAGCTTTGTCTAGATTCATTCTGACCGTGCCTCTCTCCCGTTTTGATCAAGTTGAATTTTCCGTGGCTGATAAGTTCGTGGGTTTACTGAACCGTGCCTCTTTGTACCAAACCTCTTCAAAGAGTTACGTCCAGCTGTCGTGTTTTCCTGTGATCACGTGACTGGCTGAGTTGTCAAAAGCTGGCTTACGTGTGAAGTTCTTTTTACCAATACAGATAGTCCCCCCACTTACCATATATTTAACGATTAATATTTGGTAAGTGGATATTCATTTATGGCGGGAATTTTTGCCGTCGCTTTTCCTTGAATCATTGTATCCTTCTCTGCACCATAGGCGTCGTTTGTCACTTCCATTTAATGCTCATACCACGTGTCCTTTTCGGACTTGTTCTGCATTTACTCGGCACCTTTTATGGCTTTTTGCGGTTGTGCTAGTCTCGAAGTGACATCTTCAATTATGACTTTTCATCATTATTTTCCTTTTTCTTCATGTTTGATGATTGTCTTCAAGTATAAATACATGTTTTCTTTTCTTTGCTTCCACGAAACACTTTTCTAACTTTGTCTTTTGTAAAGAACTTTCTTATTCGCCTTTGTAAACATATCTTCTTCAAACCAACCTCAAAGAGTAATATATCTTGAAAGTTTAACGCTATCTTCTGATCCGACTAGGAGTCGGAGGGTGGTAGACTTAGAAATCTAGGATCCACTCCTTCGAGGGGCTCCTCTTCTTCTCAGATAGTTCCTCCTCCTTCCACTAGATCTCTAGTTTCTCCGAGATTTAGGGTTTCTCGATCTTTTTCTAGAGGTAGAGGCGAACGCCTTCGTGAGCCTAGAGTCGATGAAATTGTTCCTGCCGAGTTTGTTTTTGCTAGGGATAGTCAAGTTCTTGTAGATCAATCTTCTTCTCTTTATAGTGTCGAAAGATATCCAACCTTTATAACTGGTGGTCAGATTTCCCTTGTTTGTAGGGAATGCTTTTGGAGGTCTGACTTTCCTGTCTATATTCTGAATAGTGACCAAAGAATAACATCTTACAAGACGGGATATTCTTTTGTTTATACGTATCCTTTCACTTTAGGGTTTAGACCCCCCATTGACCAAGTTATAATTGAATTTTGCCATTTTTTCAATATCTGCTTAGGACAAATTGGCCCGCTTGTGTGGCGAGTTGTCGCATGTATTAGGAGTTTGGCTTCTTTAGCCTCAGTTCCTTTTACCTTCAACCATCTTATTCACCTCTACTCTCCTACCTTATTTCGTGAAGGGATTTTTACTCTGACTGCTAGAAGCAAAAGAGTGCTGGTAACCCCTGGAGATGATAAGGATAAGGGTTGGTACCTCCGGTATGTTGGTGTACCCACTGTTGGTTTAGTGGATGAAGAAAATCTTCCCTTCCCTGAGAAGTGGAATCGCGCATGTGAGTATGCTTTAGCTCTCATTTACTTTTTCTTGTTTTGACTTAAGATGTTTTATTAACACCGTGTCTGTTTTTTCTTCTTCAGCAATCATGAATACTGTTGAGAATGTCTCCGGTATTCGTGACTGGGTAGAAAAATTGTTGTCTGTTTCTCCTTCCGAAGAAAGATCTTGGAAGTACCTCGCTGGGAGGTATGGTTGGCAAGTAAAGACCCACGGTAAGTGAAGCTCTTGTTCTTGCTTCTTTCCTGACTCGAGTCTTTTTTTTTTGTAGTTTAACTTTTTTCCCTTTTTAATAGGGTTCTCTGCTCATGGGGTGTCTGCTTCATCTATCCCGAAGATGTCCTTGGCTCAAGCCCAGGAAATTATTGTTGGTTCATCTTCCTCGAAGAGGAAGATTAGTGAGTCTCGTTCCGTATAAGAAGAAGAGGGTGCTTTAGTGTACATGCCACGGAGAATGCGAATGGTTTTAGATGATGAGCTTACAACCTTAACCTTGCCTTCCGTGTCTGTGATTGAGCCCCCTGTCCTTGATGATGTTTCTCATTCCCCTATTCATGAGGGTGTTGATCTTTGTCCTGACGACGTCCCTTTGGCTGCTGTCTTTCCTACTTCTTTGAGAGAAGCTGTCTCGGCTGTTCCTTTGGCTATTTCAACTTCTGCTGTTGCTTTGCCTGTAACTTCTTCAACTCTTCAACTCTCTGTGCCTGCTTCTTTGCCCGTGGCTTCTCCAGCTCCTCAACCTTCTGTGCATGTTGTTGTTCCATCTCTGCCTGCTTCCATGCCTTTCGTTAGGGAAGTAGGTTATTCCAGCAGAGAGATGCGGCAGGTGGTAATAGAGGTTCCAACTGAGGGGAATATTTTCAAGAAAATGGGTGAGCCCGAAGTGTGGCTCAAGCCTTTGATAGGTCCCTCTGAGAAAGCAAATCTACCCAGCCACAGTGCTCTTACATGGGCTAATGAGGTCGTGCATACTTCTTTGAAGGTATGATGCAAGTTATCCTCTTTCACTCTCGTATATGAAATTTACCATATCTGACTGGTTTATTTCTTGTAGATTAACCTTATAGGCATGGAGCTTATGAAGAGGATTTCAAACACGGACCAAGAGACAAGAGAGTTACAGGCTAATGTTGATAATTGGAGAGCACAATATGATAGCTTAAGGATTGAAATGGATGCTTTAGAAGAGGAAAGGAGTACCTTGAAGCGGCAGATGAGACTCATGGCAGCAGAATTGGCAGTGGATAGGGATTCTTGCAGTCAGGCTGATAAAGATAAGAGTGTTCTGGAGTCTTCGTTCACAGAGCAGCTGTCCCGTGTCTTAGAGGAGATTAGAGACTTGAAGAACTTGTTGGGGCAGAAGGAGGAATACTCAGGCGATCTCGTGCAATCACTCACTCNCACCTGATGGTGAGATTCCATCTGCTCATGCCTCTTCATCTCCAATTGCTCCCGCTCCTTCTGCCACTGAAGTCAACCCCTCTCTTGAAAAGATTTAGTTGGTTTATCCTTTTTTTTCTTTTTCTTTATATCAATTGGTGGTTACCCCCAGTCCCATCAGGGGTAAATTCTGATACTTTAAGTCCCCAAGTGACAATCATCTAAAAAAGTTAGTAAAATTTTTAAATGTTCAAAATAAAATCGAACGTGTGATACCTGACGGTAGGTATTCTTTTCTTTTAGAAGTAATACTTCTTTAGATGGATGGCCTTGCAGCTTGTTGGTAGAACTCTGCCGTCCATAGCTTCCAACTCATAGGCGCCTTTCCCAGCTATGCCTCGGATTTTGTAAAGTCCTTCCCAGTTTGGATTTAGCTTTCCTGCACCTGCTTCTTTCGTTGATTGAAAGACTTTTTTGAGGACGAAGTCCCCAATCTTAAAGTATCTGAGATGAGCTTTACGGTTGTAATAACACTCTATGATTTGCTTTTGAGCTGCCATCCGTATCAATGCTGCTTCTCTCCATGGTTCAAGCAGGTCCAGGTTGGTCCTTAATTCGTCGTCATTTTCACCTTCCATGGCTGTTGAGAACTTTATGCTTGGTTCGCCAATCTCCACAGGTATTAAGGCTTCTGAGCCATAAACAAGTGCGAACGGAGTTTCTCCCGTGGCTATCTTTGAAGTTGTTCTGTATGCCCATAGTACCGCTGGTAACTCATCAGGCCAATTTCCTTTGGCGTTTTCCAGCCGCTTCTTTAGATTGTTGATGATGACGTTATTCGTTGACTCATCTTGACCATTACCCCCGGGGTGGTACGACGTTGAAGTGATCCGCTTGATTTGCCAACTTTCGAAGAATTTTGTGATTTGCGAGCCTACGAATTATGGGCCATTATCACACACGATTTCCTTTGGTATTCCGAAGCGGCATATTATGTTTATCCATAAGAAGCTTTTAACTTCCTTTTCTCGCACTTGTTTGAATGCTTCGGCCTCTACCCATTTTGTAAAATAGTCGGTTAGTACAAGTATAAACCATACCTGTCCTTTAGCTGTGGGAAGAGGTCCCACTATGTCCATACCCCATTTCATGAAAGGCCATGGGGATATTATTGGATGTAATAATTCCGCTGGTCGATGCATGTTATTGGCAAACCTTTGGCATCTGTCACATTTGGATACGAAATTCTCGGCTTCTTCTTCCATCTTAGGCCAATAGTATCCGGCTCAGATTAGTGTTTTCACTAAGGATCTCGCCCCCGAGTGATTTCAACAGTGTCCTTCGTGGACTTTTTTCATCACAAATTCCGTTTGGTTAGGTCTGAGGCATTTAGCTAGGGGTCCTCCGAACATCTTGCGATAAAGTGATTTGCGAATAAGCCAGTACCGTGCAGCTTTGCGGCGAAGTGCTTGAGCTGCTTTCCTGTCTTCAGGTACTGTGCCATTCTGCAAAAAATTAAGAATTTCGTTTCTCCAGTCCCAGGTTAGGTTGTTGAAAGTTACCTCATTCCTGTCCTGGTCTATTATTGAATGAAATAGTTGGACGATAATTGTATTGTCTTTGTTGATTACTTTCGTGACTGCTGCGAGGTTAGCTAATGCATCTGCTTCTGCATTTTCCTCTCTAGGTATTTGCATTACCTTCCATGTTTTGAATTGTCTCACGAGCTCTCGTGCTTTTTCAAGATACTGTTGCATTCTAGTCTCTAGAGCGATGTAAGTCCCCTGTATCTGATTTACTACCAGTTGGGATTCGCTGTTGATGACAATTTGCTCGATTGAGAGCTCCCGTACGAGTTCAAGCCCTACGATAGCAGCTTCGTACTCTGCTTCATTGTTAGTGATAGGATAACACTTTATAACTTGCCGTGTCTTTACACCCGTGGGTGATATCAAGACTATGCCTAAGCCGGCGCCTTTTATATTTGAAGAACCATCGGTGAACAAGGTCCATAGGCCTGGATTAACACCGTTAAAGAGTTGTAACTCTTTTTCTACTTCAGATACAATGCTATTACTAAAGTCAGCAACAAAATCAGCTAGTATTTGAGACTTAATTGCAGTCCTAGGCTGATAGATTATTTCATGCTCACTTAATTCTTTGGCCCACTTGACTAATCTTCTTGACAATTCCTGTTTATGCAAAATATTTCTTAAAGGATACGAGGTCACAACGGTGATTATGTGGCATTGAAAATAGGGTCGTAATTTTCTAGATGCCATTATTAAAGCTAAGGCTAACTTTTCCAGATGTGGATATCTAGTCTCAGCATCTAGCAAAGTTTTACTTACATAATAGACTGGTGATTGTTTACCTTTTTCGTATCTTACCAATACTGCACTTACAACAATTTCTGAGACAGCCAGGTAGATGTACAATCTTTCCCCTTCTTTTTGATTTGAAAGCAGTGGTGGTTTCAATAGATAAATCTTCAGGTTCTTGAGGGCTTGCTGATATTCTTTAGTCCATTCGAACTGATTCTGCTTTTTGAGAACTGAGAAGAATTTAAAACTTTTTTCGGAAGATTTAGAAATAAGCCTACCCAAAGCGGCTATTCTCCCTGTCAGTCTTTGAACTTCCTTTTTATTTGTTAAAATATCAGGTATTTCCTCTATAGCTTTAATTTGATCGGGATTTACCTCTATTCCTCTGTTTGATATAAGGAAACCCAAAAATTTACCTGATTGCACTCCAAAAGCGCATTTTCTCTAGATTTAACTTCATACTATACCTGCGTAGAATATCAAAAGCAGTAGAGAGATGCTGGAAATGGTCTTGTGCTTGTGTTGATTTTACCAACATATCATCAATATAGACTTCCATCGTCTTTCCAAGATGTTCTTGGAACATTTTAGTCACTAACCTTTGATAGGTAGCTCCAACGTTTTTAAGCCAAAAGGCATAACTTTATAACAGTAAGTCCCCTTGTTTGTAATGAAGGAAGTTTTTTCCTCATCTGAGGGATTCATTTTAATTTGATTATAACCTGAATATGCATCTAAAAAGCGTAATAATTCATGACCTACTGTGGCATCAATCATTTGATCTATATGTGGCAATGGGAATGAATCTTTGGGGCATGCTTTATTCAAGTCAGTATAATCTACGCATACTCTCCACTTGCCATTCTTTTTAGGTACTACCACGGTGTTTGCTAGCCAGTTAGGGTACGTTACCTCTCGTATCGAACCAATCTTCAAGAGTTTCTGTACCTCTTCATCGATCACTTGGTTCTTGAATGGTCCTTGCTTTCTTTTCTTCTGCTTAACAGGTTTGAAGGATAGATCTTCATTTCGTTTATGAGTCATCACTTCTGATGGGATGCATGTCATATCTGAGTGGGACCACGCAAAGTAGTCTACGTTAGCCTTTAAATAATCAATTAACTTACCTCTTCGAGCAGGGCCTACCCCCGTGCCTATATACACTTTCTGCTCAGGCTTTTGTTCAGATAATGGAACATCTACAAGCTCCTCCGTAGTTGTAAAAATCTGCAATCCGCAATTTTGTGCCCATGATCGTTGTGAAATTCACACCAGTGATATGGGTTTCTTCTACTTGGATTTGAACGCATCTCTTTGGGCCACTTAACCTTGTATCTGATGTTCCTCAATATTGAGACAAGTTCAGTAGTACTTACATTAAAGGTATGAACCCCAATTTGAGTACTACCTCTAGGTCGTTCATCGCGATCTTTTTTGGATCTAGACGAGGATGAGACTACGTCTCTTCCTTGTGGTCTATAGTCCGACCTAATATTTTCAAACATGGGGCGGATATCGTGTCCCGAGGCTCCTAAGTAAGGATCGTACCTTTTTTACCTGATCTTCTATCTGATTCAGGACGTCTGGATCTGGAATGATCTTCATCTTTGAACGAGCAATGATATCTTCTTCTATTCTGAGTTTAGTACTGTACCTGTTATATACATCGTTCCATGTTGTAGCGGGGAATTCTCTTAGACTCTCCTTAAGTCGTCTCGTGGCTTCTGAGCTTTTATCGTTCAGGTTGCTTGCAAATGCCATGGCTACCTAATTATCAGGCACCCTGGGTAACTGCATTCTTTCTCGTTGAAACCTGTCTACAAACTCACGAAGTAGTTCCATGTCTCCTTGTTTTATTTTGAATATGTCTTCCATTCTCTTCTCAACTTTTTGTGCACCAGAGTGTGCTTTTATAAATGAATCTGCAAGCTCAGCAAAAGAGTCAATAGAATTTTCAGGGAGAAGAGAATACCAGGTTAGGGCCCCTTTGGTAAGTGTTTCCCCAAATTTTTTGACAAGGACTGATTCAATCTCTTGTTTCGTTAAGTCGTTGCCTTTTACCCCAGTAGTGAAAGCAGTCACATGGTCGCGTGGGTCAGTTGTTCCATCATATTTGGGAACGTCAGGCATTTTAAACTTCTTGGGTATAGGCAAGGGTGCCGCACTTGGCTTCCAAGGTTGTTGAGAATATCTATCAACATCGATGCCTTTGATGATACGTGGTACTCAAGGAATTTGTTCGATGCGTCGTTCTGCTTCTTCATCTGTTTCTGCATGGTTAGCAGTAAATTTTGTAATTCTGACTTATTAGATATACCTGGTCTCGTTTCGAGAGATTCATTAGGAGTATCTCCTCTTCCTGAGTTTGCCAACCCAGATTGAGGATTTTCATAGTGATGGTGTTATTGGGGGGTGGCGTTGGCGGTGTAGGTAACGCTGCCGGTAATCCTCTCGAAAATTCTTGCAAAGCTTGGGTCACATACTCTGCAATCATTTGCTTTACATGATCGTGTTCCACAGTTTGATCATTATCACCATTGTTGTTATTGGATATTTCTGGGGATTGTTCCCTCGAACCACGTGGGGTTCCTGAAGGCGATGGAACTGGGGTTCCACTCCTTTGCTGGTTGTTGTCGTTGGGGTTTGACATAATTCAAAGGATATCACTTAAAAAGTAAACAAAGATTATCAGATTCCTGGTAACGGAACCAATTTGTTTAACCAAAGAATTAGATCCTTNTTCTTATAACGTACGACTCTTGCTATGGTTACTCATTAATGACTAATTATGACATTAATGAGGCTTACAAAGGATAATGGTAATTGGGGTTCGGTTACATAACGTTCGAGTAATCAATTGTGGGTCCTTGAATCTGCCCGTAGCTTTGCCTAGATTCATTCTGAGCATGCCTCTCTCCCGTTTTGAACAAGTTGAGTTTTCCGTGGCTGATAAGTTCGTGGGTTTACTGAACCGTGCCTCTTTGTACCGTACCTCTTCAAAGAATCACATCCAACTGTCGCGTTTTCCTGTGTCCACGTGACTGGCTGAGTTGTCAAAATCTGGCTTACGTGTGAAACTATTTTTTACCAATACACACGACTTAGTACGGACTTGTACTATTTCTTGTAGACCTTATCAGTTCTAACCACGTGTCCTTGAGAATTTTCCCGCCTTTGCATGATGGTCATCGGTTTTTACACTTCCTCGAGGTCTACTGTGACGACTTCGATATAACCCTCTCGAGGGATGCACCTTGGGGTCCAACTTCGGACTCTGCTTCGATCCTCTCGAGACCGGACTTGGAATGCCATAGAGTCCCTAAAATCGGACTTCCCCGATTTTGGCCGTATACAGATAGTCCCCGCGTTTCTTAGAATGAAATGATGAGAGAAACGATATGAATTCTTTGATCCTTCGATGCCTTGTGTGACAGCATCAGTCATGTGAGGTCAGTGGTTGGTGTGACAGAAAGGACGTGCAAAAGTCACGCCTGCACGGTTCTCGAAGAGCTAATAAATCGAAAACGACGATTGGTCACCCTTATACCTTCTCCAACACGCATAACTTACCTTTATAAATCCCCCATTCTTCGCTCCTTAAACTTTTACTTTTCACAACATCTTCAGATCTTCAACAACTCTTTTGCTTCCTTCTTTCTTGTGTTCATCTCTCAACCAATTTCTTCCCTTTCTTCTGAAATATCACAGCAAAATGGCAAAAACCTCTGAAACTGTTCCCCAATATGAGAAAACCCCTTCATCATCACGATCGTTTATGAGCAAAGCATTAGTGCCTCCTCGGACCTTGTGAGACGTCCTCCTATTTCAAAGTCGACAAAACTTCTTCGAAACCGGGGCGATGTGAACCGGTGTCTCGATATATTAGCCTAATAACTGAAGCTGAGAAAGTGAAGGCTGACTGCCGCTGGGGGGAGGCAGTACAAGTGGATATTCCTTCTCGTGAGGAAGACATAACAACATATAAAGTCGGTTTCCTTAGTGTGTACACATATCCTTTTACCCTAGGTCCGATAGAACCATCTTTGCCATCGATAGACCCTGTGATCCTCGATTTCTGCAGTCAATACCGGGTGACACTCGGCCAAATCTATCCATCATTCTAGCGCATCGTTTTCTTGATTAGGTACTTTTCGAACATGGTCGAGGGGATTCCTTATACCCTCAACCATCTGATTAGAATGTATAGCCCCCGACTTTATCGAGGCGGCCTGATTAAGCTACAACGTCGGGCTTCGAAGGTCCTCTTTGCCAGCATCGACAAGGATAAGGACAGAGGGTGGATGAGCCGCTTTGTCTGAGTTAGGACCTCGGACCTGATTCCTGCTGAAAGAATGTCATTCCCTGAGGAATAGATACGAATCGTAAGTGAACATATTTCGTCAATTAAATATTTTTCTTTCCTTTGAACTAAATCTCTCTGATGATACAGCTGCCGAGTGGTATCTCGGTGCGGTCAGGGATCTCTCGGGCTGGGTTAGACTACTTGATTTGACCTGCCCGTATACCAAGCGTGTGTGGCGTGACCTGGCCAAGACTCGATGGGAGGCTACAAACCATAGTAAGCTTCATTTTTGTCATATTTTGAACTCTTTTGAGAGGATATCTCTCGATAACAATCTCACACCTTGCGTTTATCCTTTTGCGCTCGTGTAGACCTAGGAGAGGCCGTTTTGATAAGGGAATATTTTCTTGGGGAATCAGATACCCCAAAACCCGTTAAGGAGAAGAAGAGAAAGAAGAAATCACCGACTGAGTCCCCGAAGCCAAAGAAGGCTAAAGTTCAAAATCCAAAGGTCGATTTAGCGGCCTTAACTTCGGAAGTGGCAGATAGTCTTCGTGTTGAGGGCGAAGAGAAAAATGACTACCCGCTAGTACTTAGGGGAAGAGGAAGCGCGACCGTTTTGAAGCCTGCTGAGCCGGCAGTTGTAGAGCCGACATCTTCAGAACCAAAAGTCGTCAATCGGCCCCACCTCGAGCTGAAGAAATTCTGGAGGGT
Organism: Nicotiana paniculata; assembly: GCA_005239505.1. Lineage (NCBI taxonomy): Eukaryota > Viridiplantae > Streptophyta > Magnoliopsida > Solanales > Solanaceae > Nicotiana > Nicotiana paniculata. The sequence goes on from ML336258.1 coordinate 56,917, forward strand.
GGGTTAAATGATGTCCCTGAGCCAGCCAGCAGGCAAAACATGCCTCTAGACAAGGGGCACCTGGTAGATAGACTCGGGGGCCCTAGTTCTGAAGCACCGCCGGGCCCGTCATTTTCTCCAGGGCTGGTACGAGGTGCCCAAAATATGGAAACTCCGTATGTGGGGGCTTCCCACGGAGAGAATGACGTGTTCGAGAGATATTTTACCGGGGTGGAGGAAGGCCCTGAACTTAACGCCTCGTTCATTTTTGAAGAAGCCGAGAAGCTCCGTAAACAGGTAGTCTTTTGACTCCAAAACTGTGTTTTGAATTTTGGTCCTTGTTTTTCTGATTTCTTTCCTTTGTGTTTTTATGCCATAATGCTTTAAAATTAGGACTTTTCTAAGTCACAAGCTAAGTTGGCCCATTACGAGGAAGAGTGTAGGAGGTTCTCATCGGAGGCGGATGAGTTCAAAGCTCTTTTCGCCAAAAAAGAGGAGGAACTGCACGACCTTCGAGCACGTTTGGAGGCGATATCTCGAGAACGGGATGATCTCGATGCGCAGGTAATATAGTTCTCATATGTTTATTTTTGTGCTTGTTCAACTTTAGCTTTTAATGCCTTAACTTGATTCTTGCAGCTTACGCAGAAAAATGACCTGATGCGGGAGGGGTTTAGAGTCAGGGATACTGAGATCCTCGGACTCAAACGGCGCATGGATGAGGTAATCTCCTAGAGAGATACTCTCCGAGAGAAGATGTCCTTGGCTGAGTGTCAACTTCAAAAGGAAAGGGTATAAAGCAGTAAGTATAAGGATCTCCATGCTGAATCAGTCGCGACGCTATCCACGGCCAAGTCCGAAGCCGACGCATTCATATCCTCGTACCGGGAAGATGCTACTGCTGCTGTAAATGCTCGAGCCAGGAAGATATCTGAAGAGACTAAGCTCAAGCTAACTCGATCCCTCGATCATGCTCGATTGGGATCTCAGATACAGGCTCTCGAGGAAGCACATGGAGGGGGCTTCGACCTCTCTGCTGAGATCGAAAGAGTGAAGGCTTTGGAGGAAGAATCGACGAAATTGCTTACTTCTGATGAGGATTCAACAGTGGATCAGAGAGCATTTGAGGAAGATGAAGCAGAAGTCCCCGATGGGGAAGAAGCCGCAGATGACCAGGGGGTCGAGGGTCAAACCGTCGAAGGCACTACTCTTGAAGGGACTCCATTCGGTCAAGTGACCCCGGCGGTAGATTAGGATTCTATTTGTTTCTTTTTTGTGTAAGGGATTTTTATGAATATGTTTTGCGAACCCTTATCATATATGGAAGAACCTTCATTTTTTCGTCACTTCCTGTCTTTCCTTCTCTTTTTGGGAATATATTTTTATGCTTGTCAATAACCAATCCAATGTGGTCGATTTATAATACAAAACCCTTAGGTTTTCGTGCTTGATGAATAATCGATAGCAGGCGACCTCTTGAGGCCTAATCTTTGAGCTAGGCATAAGCTTTGGGGCCTTTGAGCCCGATCTCGAATGAAGACTCGAACACAGTGCGCTGACCTTTGAGTTCTTTAGATATTGATACTTCGGTTTTAGAAGGCCCTTAGGCTTTTTAATTCGGCCCTTAGGATCTTACATATTGGCCCTTAGGCTCTTTAGGTCGGCCCTTAGGCTCTTACATATTGGCCCTTAGGCTCTTTAGGTTGGGTCGATTCGACCTCTAATATGGCTATAATTTTCCCCATTCTGGCTAAAAACTTTTAAAGTTTTTTCATACCTTGGCATGTTTTGTGTTCGTCCGACTCTTCGATGGCTCAAATAGGAACCTCGATTATAAATCGATATGTGACGATAATTGAGTACCTCGTGAGGTTCTTTCGGAGGCTGATTTTTCGAAGCCTGTATGCGGAAGGCTGAATTTTTCGAAGCCTATTCATTGTTCGAAGCTGATATTATTGAAGCTCCTTTGCTTATGCCGAGGGTAGCCTGATTAACCGATTTTTTTGAAGTGTTTGAAGGCCTTTGGCTTTTATGGAGAAAGTCAGAGGTCTCCGAGCCGCATTAATTCGGCTGTAGCCTTTTTGTATGAACGTAGTCTTTAGTCCCCAGTGAGATGACCTCTATATCGATGGTATGCCTTTTTAAGGGTCTTACAAGTTCGAATATATACAACCTTGGCCTTAATATCGGGGTTGTGACTTTTTGAGGTCTTATAAGTTTGAGTATGCCTCGTTGAGGTCTTACAAGTTTGATGTTGCCTCATTGAGGTCTTACGATTTGATGGTTCCTCATTGAGGTCTTATAGATTCGATGTTGCCTCATTGAGGTATTTAGTCCTCGGGTGAGATGACCTCGGCCTCTATATTGAGGGTATGCCTTTTTAAGGGTCTTACAAGTTCAAATATATACAGCCTTAACCTTAATATCGGGGTTGTGCCTTTTTAAGGTCTTATAAGTTTGAGTATGCCTCGTTGAGGTCTTACAAGTTTGATTCTGCCTCATTGAGGTCTTACGATTCAATGTTCCCTCATTGAGGTCTTATAGGTCTTTAGTCCTCGGGTGAGATGACCTCGGCCTCTATATCGAGGGTATGTCTTTTTAAGGTCTTATAAGTTTGAGTATGCCTCGTTGAGGTCTTACAAGTTTGATGTTGCCTCATTGAGGTCTTACGATTCGATGTTACCTCATTGAGGTCTTACAGATTTGATGTCTTTAACGACTCGATAAGTTGACTGTCGATGACGGTCCCCGAGTGTTCGGGGATATTTGGTCCTTGAGCCGTTTTCATGTGAAAATAGTAAATAAGAATGCTTCTTCGAATACTTGATACATGCGTACATGTTTTTGCCATCGGGGGCTCGACTATGTTACACGGACATGGTTCATTTGGACGTTCGATTCATTACATCATTCTCCTATCGAGGCCCTCTTAGGCATGTTTTGATTTCTTCGAAAGAGTAACCTTCGAGGGTGATGCCCCCAGTATTCGAGGTTGATTGAAAAAAGAAGCCTTTAATACTTGTCGAGTTTTCCTTAGATAGCATATTGGTGTTGCCTCGTTGAAAACCTCGCGGTAAAACCCATTTGGATAAAACCCGATCTAAGGGGAAAAGAGTGCAACGCATGCTTTAAAACCCAAGGTTTTCGAGCTGAAGGGTGCTTCGACTCTTCTCGATCGAACACCTTGTTGATACCCAATTTTTCACTATATTATTTCCAAAATGCATATATACTTTCAAAACAATGCATGAACATCAATTAATATTTTTTCATAATTTTCTGTATTTTTAAAAGGATTTTTAATTAATTTATTCTATTATGTTATTGTCCAAATAATTACATATTACATCACAAATAATTTTATAATAATTTTATTGCTCAATTTTATCACCTATATCTATATTAAGCTTTAATTATTTTATGCATAATTATATTTACATCTGTAGGTTATAATTGCAATAACTTAGCAATAATAGTCCATGTGTGCATAATTACTTGATTTTACACGAAAATGACCTTTTATATTTTTATAATACTAAGTAATTATATTAAATTATTTTCATATTTTTATAAATGTTTTATCAAATTAATTAGGTATTTAACAAATAGCCTCTTAAATTTATTTTCGAACCCATCCCAATAGCTAACCTGACCCAATACCCATAACCCAAACCCAAACAGAAACCCAAACCCAAACCCAATTACCCTACCCGCCCGTAACCCGCCCCAGCCTACATCTAATCCTGCCCGTTGATCTCAAAAGATCAACGGCCCAGAAACAACCTTCTATTTTTAATTAACCAACGACCTAAACCCCGCCGCCCTTCAATTACCTCTCCTCCTCTCTTCTCTCTCTCACCCTCCTCCTAACCCTAGCCCGACGTCACTAAAACCCCTTTGATTCATGGGTTTCTTCTTCGATTCTAGGCCTTATCCGGCCTCCTATCACTACTGGTTGTCCGATTTTCATATTACTTGATGGAATCTCAAGAAGCTTGAGCCAGATTTGGCTCAAACCCCTCTTGTTCTCGATTAATCTGTCCGTATTCACCCCCATGTCTGTGAGTATTATCATTTTTGTGATTTCGTGGCTTCAAATCTCTGGTTCAAAACTCGATTTTTTCTACCTCTGTTTACTTTGCACGAACCTAACTATTTCTGGCTAAATCAGTTCAGATCTCTTTAGATCTGAAATGTTTTGAGTTTGTTTAGTATTTTTTCTTTAAGATTCTTCCGTTTGTACTACTATTATCGACCAATTTCATTTTCCCTAAAAGCTAGGATTTCGATTTTTCAGGAGCTTTCTGCAAAAATGTTTAAAACGTTTAAATGTTCAACTCTGGTTTTCTTCTTTACTATTTGACCGATTTATTTTACTTGAGTTTCATCTCTATGTCTTTACACCTTAGGGGTTTTCATTATTTGACTGTTGGTTATAATGTTTATAATGGCTCTGTCAATTAGTTGATTAACTTATTTACTTACTTAATTAAGGTTTGAAAATTGTGCTTTCCTTTTAAAACTGATATCTCCTTGACAGATTTTTACCTATTCTTTCCTTATATGTGGTTCGTAATTGGTACTAATTTCCTTAATTCTTGTTGCTGGCTTGATTTGTGGGTTTTGATTGTTTTGACTGACCTATAATTGATTTCTGGATTTACTACTTACCTTATTTAGCTTCAATCTTGTCTACTTATTTACTCCGTGAAATATGCCCCTTAATTTAAGTTACTCTTACTGTCAATTTATTCCCGTTAGCCCTAATTGATTGATTAATTGATGTTGCATGCCTTATTTGTGTGCAATTGATTCTCCTATCTTATTTGGTTTTACTCTACTATGTTCTATATAAACCTTTCATTATTTGAAGCACAAAGACACGCTGGGACTAAGCTCACTCTTAGACTCACCCACTTGAGTTCTCTCTATCACTCTGATTTGCTGCATTGTCTAGCCGGTTGAAAGCCAAGCTAGACTCTTGGATTCCAATTGCTTTCATCTTCCTGTTTACTTTCTCCCCTAACTGGTATGACCTAACCTTTGCAATTTCATTCATTACACTTTGCTTAACTAGCCTGTATCAATTCTGTCTTTCACATGATTATATGATCTCATTTAGTAACACTGTTAACTTAGGACTAAGTTATTTAGAATAATATGAATCCTCTCATAGGTTAGTCTAAGGTTCAATTTGTTTCATGCACTGTTTGTTAATTCTATACCTATTCTAAACTGGGCACACTATGAACATGTAATCAGTAAATTTGTTACTTAACTTCCCTGCCCTGTCTGTTTATTTCATGTATCTAGCCAACTCAATTGTTTTGCCTAATTGCTTCTGTGATAAGTACTAGTCTAAATATTTAATTTCACTAGACTTCAATTTGTTTGAGTTATGTGTTTGAGCATGAATTCTATTTGTCCTCTTGGTGCAGTTCTGCCTGCAACTCTATGTTCTGAATCCTGTTTCTTCTGAAATCCCAATTGTTTTAAAACCTGCCCCTTATCCCTTTTATGTACTATTTTTTTTATAAAAAAACCCTACTCTTATTCATTTAGGTTCCCAACCACTCCAGTGTGAGCACTGCCGAGGGTCTACTTGAGAGTCCTTTGAACTCTGACACACTGGGATTGGTTTTCCAATCTTTTGAACTATCTTCTGAATGTGATTCTGATGTGAGCATTGCCCTGGGTCCCCTGAGGCCCTTGGGAACTTTGACACACTGGAAACCTGGTTCTAATGTGCTATGAATCTCTATGATGTGCTCCAAAGTTGTTCTGTTGGAAGGTTTGGTTCCCAGGTTTATATTGGGCCTATGAAGGCTCCCTATATTGTAATGGATTCTATTATGAAATTTATTCATTCTGGGTTGTAATAATTTATGTAATAACAGACCTGGGGTTGATTAGTGAAAGCCGGGGGGGGGGGGGGGCTTCCTTCTATTTTTNAGGAATTTCTAGATTGTTTAGTTCTGTACTTTTGAAACTCGCATAACTAGAAGTCTTGTTTATAGACCCCTTGCATTAGAAATCCCGTCTATAGGATCCGTGCATACTTTATAACATACATGCATTAGTGACCATGTCCATAGGATTCTATCTGTTTGAATAATAACCTTACTGGCAAGTTGCTTAAAATTCTGCCCACATATGACTTAGATATCACGCCAATAGGAGATAAAAAACCGATTTCAATTTAGATAACATGCCTATAGGAGATAAAAAATCATTTCAAAACCTAGAAATCATGTATATATGATTTAAACTAATAAATATCATGCCTATAGGGTAAAATTAGTTCTAACACCTAGAAATCATGCCTATAGGGTAAAATCAGTTCTAACACCTAGAAATTATGCCTATAGGGTGTAAAGGATAAAAACATGTCTGTTAAAATCAGTAACTCGTTGTTATAGGTCTAATTAACAGTTTTACATACCATGCCTATAGGATTCTATTCTGATTATCACTTAGGCAAGCTTGTAGGGTTATTAATAATTCTGGGGCTAAAAATAACTGCGATTTAGTACTGCTTGAAGTTTGCCCAGATTCAGAGTCTTAACCAAATCAGTAGGCAAGCCAGTAGGTCCCAACACTCGTTATAATAAACTGCTGCCTTATATTCTATTTATGCTCATCTAGATATCCTGCCTATAGGGTCTTAAACTAATAAAATTTGTCTGTGGGAATTGCGTGCATTTGCTGTTTACTTGTGGAGGTCAACATGAGCCCCTATTTGCTCCTTGTGTGACAGTCCTATCTACATCTTTGTTTGTCTCTTAACTTTCTTATTTTTAAGCAACATACGTCAGTCTAGAACCACCTTAAATAGAGGTTGATCACGCACAACTATGCCTTATAAAAATGACTAAGCGGTCGTTGCAAATATAATCTGGTTTACAAGTCTGGAGCCGAATCCCACAGAGAACTAAGGTTTCGCTATAATTTCTCAATATTTCTAAGAAACACAAGTCCAAACAATTTCCTAATTATAGAGATTATAATATTTATTTCTAACTAATTAAGTAACAACTATTATAAAGTAGTAAAATTATCAACTAACAAGGTTAAAATTTGAGACAGAACTAAGGAGGTCTAGAGTTATGATTTCCCTGTTGATGGAATCCCTTCCTGCTATATTTTATATAAATTTGCCTAATCTTCTCTATCGACCATGAGCACTCTTACTACTGTAAATCTCTCTCGAATAATTACGACAATTTACTAGACATACTCTCCCGAGTTATGCTAGCTGTCTTTAATTACATCTCACTTAGATCGCACCAAAGGTTTCATTATCCCTAATCCCACCTTTAAACCCTTGGTTATTGATTCCTCACATACGTCTGGAGTGATGTTGTTCAAAAACTACCTAAATATGCACTCTATCCCGAGTAATACATATTAAATAGGCACAGCTAATTGAGGATCCTTCCAATTAACTACAACAAGAACGTAGTTGAACAAATAGAGATTAAACTTTGGCAAATCTATATTAACATAGCAAGAATTTCATCCTTCAATAGGTTCCATCAAAACCCTAGATAACAACTTAGCTATTCATAATAGTATGTAAAAATACAATACTACAAGTCATAACCAACAATGAAAAATATGAAGAGGAAGGAAAAACTCGTAGAAGAATTCCCCACCTTGCTCCTATTGTGTCTCTGCCTCCTTAGGTCGGTTCTGTGTCAAAAGTATGTCCAACCCCTCAAAATACCGTTTTTCCATGTATATATACCAATTAGGGTCGGGTCCAAACAATTATACCTTCTCCAATGCAAAAAAGGATGTTTTTCCCGGGCAAGACGTGCGCGTGCGTGCTCCAACCGTGCTCAGGCTGCACATATCGACAAGTATTCTGCCCCATTTGCGCGGTCAGTGCTCGGCCGCACTTTCCGCGCTCTTTTTGCCCATTTTAGTTTGGAATTTGGGAAATCCTAAAACATGAAAGTTGTGTCCCTTTGAGTTATATTTCCAACCACATATTATATAGCCCAAATAGAGTTTGGAGCAAAGAGTTATGTCTATTTTACTAGACAGCGCGCAATATACCTACTCGAGTCTTCGTTTGTTCTTAACAATCAAATTTGAACCCTGAACACGATCTCATCTTAATTCCTTGGGGTTTTACTCAGACTTAAAAGCTCTAAATCACTTGAATTAATTCCATAACATCTACATAGCTCAGAATCACTCCTACAAGGCATAAAACACACAGTTAGTGCAAAACACTAGCGATTAAAGCTCAAACCAATTAAAGTGCAGTGAATTAGAGTGTAATAAGCGACTAAAATACACAATTATAGCCTATAATCAACACCCCACACTTAAACCATTGCTCATCCTTGAGTAATCAAACTACAATTTATATAGACACGACCTTTTTTTTAAAACAATTCTCCTAACTCATCACACCAAGAATATTTAAAATAGACTAAGCACAAAAGCTTAACATCTTCACCTCAAGATTTGATTTACAAGTACCACACATTATTCATAACTCACCCACTTACTCTAACATAGAGGTCACTGACATTACCTTTCCTTCATGAATCGAGTGCCCTCATACAACAATAGAGAGTAGTTCCACACAATAAAATTTAAGAATACTTACGGACTCAAGATAGAAAGAATTCACTCACTCTCAGAAATAACATTCATATGCAACAAAAAATGCACCATAGGCTTGCCCGTAGTGTACTACTCTACTAATCGAGCTTATTCAGTCTAGGATCAAGTAGGACTTTATTTGGTTGTAATGTAGCCTGCGGGACGAGTATCATACATTTAGATATAAGAGTGACTACACCTCCCTATGCACTTTAATACATATACTTTAACATTTAAACCCCATACTTATGTCAAACCAAACTCCGCCTTCACATCAATGTATTTTTAACTCATACTTCGTTAAGCACAATTACATCAAGAGTCACCACTTATCAAGGAATTTTTTTTTCCACACCAATACAACTATTTTTTTCCTTTTTTTTTAAAATTCAAGTGACTCTTACTTTTTCAAAACAGTGCACATTTCTCCTTATTTCATTAGTTCCACTCAAAAGCCAAACCAACCACCCAAAGTGCTCATGAGAGGTTAAAAGGTTCAAATAGATAGTTAATTGTGACAAATGGGTAAGGCTTGTAATGTGGTTTCCAAAGAAACATTATTACAGGCTCAAAAGGGTTAACTACGATACATAACAATTAGGCGGGTACACTATACATATCCGGCTCAACAAAGAAACACCTATATCACTTCCGAGACTGAACAAAACTACTATTTCGCTTTGCAAACACATGGGGCAAGTTCTAGTCATCAAATGCAATGCACAGAATAACACACAAACCTCACACACACATGGCACTTAACTCACTCAGGATTGGATTCATCATGATACTCTAGTCAAAGCAGTTAAGCAAATTTAAAATCATACAATTTAAGGAACTTATACAAGAGTCAAAAACTGAGCCTAAGTGTCACAACCAAAGTACTCACTATTTTCAAGGCATAACAAAGTCAAGAGATATTGCTTCAATTCAAAACACAACACAATGACTCCTATTCCTAAAAAAAACTAACTACACCCGGTTCAAACAAAACCTTTGGAAAAGAACCGCGGCACAAAGAAAAACCAAGGGGGATTCGCTACACTACCTAACAAAAGAGAATCTTTTTGTGTTTTTTTTTCTTTAGACTTAAATCCCTCAAGAAAATTGTCTAATAGATCCATCGTCGGGAAAAGTCCAATTTTTTCTATTTTAAAAAAAAAAAAAATTATTTCATTAAATTAACACAAAATATATAGAAAGTCATCCATACAATCTCCTCACCCCACACTTAAAATTGTGCATTGTTCCCAATGCACACCCATACATACAAGAGGGTAAAAGAAACTCCCTGGTAGGCCAAAAGCTGAAGCACTAGCATCTCATGGGGTACTCAGACTTCTTCTAGGCCTGGTCCTTCGTGCGGGTACCTCACACTTAGTTCCAACCATCTAGTTTGCAGTTGCATCCTTCCAATGGCTTTGCGTTCCATGCTCCTAAAAAATCAAAAAATTGACACTACAAAGTTAATACAATTAGAAAATAAAATAAAAAAATAAAACAAAATAAAATAAAAGAAAGCAGTAAAGCTGGGTTGCCTCCCAACAAGCGCTTGATTTAACGTTGCGGCACGACGCGAATCACTTTCTGCCTCCACTTTGAACTTATGAATTGGACCCCAAGTTTTGATTCTGCTCTATGATCATGCTCTTGGGGCGATACAAATTGTTGCGAGCCAAAAAATTAAATGATGATTTCTGAACTTTTTGGCTTTCAACTGAGGAATGTCACTTTGCCTAGACGACCTTGAAAATTTCAGAATATAGGGCTCATCTACCTCTTCCTTTGACTCTTGCATTGGCTCATACGACTCAGTTTCCATTTCACCATCTGAACATAATGTAGAGAAGTGTTTGGAATGAGGTCCAACACGCTCAAATACATGAACTTCAAGATTTTTAACCTCCTCAACACCAATCACACTAGAGTCAACTAAATTTGGATCTTGAACGTCTTTGGTTGACTCTAATATCACTTCTTCAACATCGGCATCCTCAAATTCTAGCTAGTTAGAGTGTTGGGGTTCTACTTTGGACCCCTCCATTGGCACCTCAATTTCCATCTATAATGCATACTGCTCCTGGCTACTATCCATAATATTGGCATATTGAGCATTAAAAGCTTCAACTAGTTGACTCGTTTGAGCCTCCAAGTTGCGAATAGTTTCATCTTGNACCATCAAAGTAAGGGGTTGGGTGGAGATAAGAAATATAAGCACAATCATGAAAGTGACCATCTTGACCACCACACATATCACACACATTCCATACATAAGATTGAGTTGGTGCACATAACTCACTCTCGGAAATATTTTGATAATTTTGCCCTAGGTGGTTTCCTCCACATTATGCATAACGAGGATCAAAAGTAGAATTACCAACATCAAAACCCTCATAATTCCAAGATTCCATGTCTCACAGATAAAAAATAAATAAATAATCAAATACACGAAAACAAAAATAAAAGTTCAAACTTGCAACCTAGAACTATGTACACCTACATCTACACCGTTAGTTCCCCAGCAACGGCGCCAAAATTTGATCATGCCCAACTATGCTTATAAAAAGGACTAAGCGGTCGTTGCAAATGTAATCCGGTTTACAAGTCCGGAGTCGAATCCCACACAGAACTAATGTTTCGCTATAATTGTTGAATATTGCTAAGAAACACAAGTCCAAACAATTTCCTAATTATAGAGATTATAATATTTATTCCTAACTAATTAAGTAACAACTATTATAAAGCAGTAAAATTATCAACTAACAAGGTTAAAATTTGAGACAGAACTAAGGAGGTCTAGAGTTATGATTTCCCCTTTTGATGGAATCCCTTCCTGCTATGTTTCATATAAATTTGCCTAATCTTCTCTATCGACCATGAGCACTCTTACTACCGTAAATCTCTCCTGAGTAATTACGACAATTTACTAGACATACTCTCCCGAGTTACGCTAGCTGGCTTTAATTACAGCTCACTTAGATCGCACCCAAGGTTTCGTTATCCCTAATCACCTTTAAACACTTGGTTATTGATTTCTCACATACGTCAGGAGTGATGTTGTTCAACAACTACCTAAATATGCACTCTCTCCCGAGTAATACATGCTAAATAGGCACAGCTAATTGATGATCCTTTCAATTAACTACAACAAGAACATAGTTGAACAAATAGAGATTAAACTTTGGCAAATCTATATTAACATAGCAAGAATTTCATCCTTCAATAGGTTCCATCAAAACCCTAGATAAAAACTTAGCTATTCATAATAGTATGTAAAAATACAATACTACAAGTCATAACCAACAATGAAAAATAGGAAGAGGAAGGAAAAACTCGTAGAAGAATTCCCCGCCTTGCTCCTATTGTGTCTCTGCCTCCTTAGGTCGAATCTGTGTCAAAAGTATGTCCAACCCCTCAAAATATATTTTTTACATGTATATACCAAGTAGGGTCGGGACCAAACAATTATACCTTCTCCAATGCGAAAAAGGACACTTTTCCCAGGAAAGACGTGCGCGGGCGCGCATATCGACAAGTATTCTGCCCCATTTGCGCGGTCACTTGAAGCGCACAGGAATTTGGAAAGATGTAAAACATGAAAGTTCTTTGAGTTATCTTTCCAACCATATATTATATATCCCAAATGGAGTTCAGAGCAAATAGTTATGTCTATTTTACTAGACATTGCGCAATATGCCTACTCGAGTCTTCGTTTGTTCTTAACTATCAAATTCCCCTGAACACGATCTCGGCTTAATTACTTGGGCTTTTACTCAGACTTCAAAGCTCCAAATCACTTGAATTAATTCCATAACATCTATATAGCTCAGAATCACTCCTACAAGGCATAAAACACACAGTTAGTGCAAAACACTAACGATTAAAACTCAAACTCAATTAAAGTGTAGTAGATTAGAGTGTAATAAGCGACTAAAATACACAATTATAGCCTATCATCAGAGGTACTAAACACCTCAGGGACCATAGATAAGAGACGGGTAGAGCACGCATAAGGTACGAGTTAGAAGCTATTAGAACGCTTAGGTAATAACTGAAAGATAGTAATTGGGTAGTAAAGGAGATGATGACCTGTACGCTAATACTATGTGTGGCACCCCAACTTGGGGAAAGTTACCAAGTATTGCACGGAAATGATCCTATAGGCTAAGAAACTTAGGACCCCTTTAATTTCCTGCTTTAAAATAATGGTTGTCTGAATTGCTTTATTTTCCTTTAATGACTAATTCGCTTAATTAAGTTCGGCCAAGACCACCTTTGTGGACCTCGAGGGGTGCCTAACACCTTCCCCTCAAGGTAATTTTGAGCCCTTACCCGATCTCTGGTGATGAAAATTAGTTTTATGAGTTGTTTTCTTTAGGTGCCCTAACGCACCTTAAAATCGTTAAGTGGCGACTCTTCTCTTTTAATACCCATTTAAAGGAGTTGTCCCAAAATGTCGAAACCCGATTTTGCGAGAAAAAAGGGGTGTGACAGCGTAGCGACTCTGCTGGGGATATTTCTAGGCTTTTACCATAACGAACTTGTTTTTTGTGAATTAGTCTTTAAACATGTCTTTATTATTCCGTTAATACTTGCATACCCCTTCCCACTTTATGTGTATTTATTTGCCTATCTTCAGTTATTTACGATTTCTCTTTCTTGTTTTATTACTCTCTACTACGGAAGCTGACTTGTCTGTTTGTTTTCTTTCTTAAACGCCTTTTCAATTATTAAATACCGGATTTATCATTTTATTTTAACGTGCAAATACGTGACAACGTGCTATTTAGTGTTGCATAAATCATGCTCAACATCATATTGCACTCGTGCGTAATCAATACCTTAGCAACGCTTGATGAGTGTTTGCGCTCTTCCTATATATCACTCCTTTGAATTTGGAATGGCTTATTTGTGGTAAAACTAGTTGATCAGCGATGCAGTCGATGTTTCCGTGTCTTTCCCCCTCGAGCTATCCACTTGAGGGTACCAGTCTAGACCTCTATAGAAACCATACTCTGATTAATTGTACATGCATCATGGTCAAACCTATCCAGGGTTAATATGTTGTCCACATAATAACCCTTTAAGAAAAGCCTTGTCCAAAAATCCGTCGGGGTTTCCATAATCCCAACGGACGCAACCACGATCTGTGCATTAATTTGGAGAAATAAGTGCCAATATGCTAATCACTGATGGATAAATAGTCGAATCTGGATAGGGAAAGGGTCTAACCTTATTTGTTTTGCAGAAAATGAGGCACGAAGTCCCCAGGTTCGGCATGGTCCGTAAAATAGCATCATTGTTGCTAGATTGGTGGGAAGATTTTTCATCAAGTGAAAAAAAGCATGTGAAAAAGGTCCTGAAAAATTTGCCTTCTTTATTGAACATCCAACCGAATAATATGTTGATTGAAGCCGCCATAATGTTCTGGGACAGTGAAAGATACGTGTTTCTCTTTAGAAACATAGAAATGACCCCTCTCTTTGAAGAAATAGAGGGATTCGCTGGACTGCCTTGGGAAATTCCCGGTTTATTGGTGCCAGAAAACCGTACCGCTAGGGGGTTTCTGAAAATGGTGGGTCTGAAAAAGAACGACGATTTGGAGTGCCTGAGAAATCCTACATACCCTTTGACTATCTCTATGAACGATATGGTCATATCAAATCCTATCGTATCTACCATGATGAATTCTCTATCACTTCCTTGGGTTGTATTCACCGCAAAGTTTTTGTGTTCATCGTTTGTTACCTGGGTATGATAGTATTTCCGATGAAAGGGGACATAATTCATTCCAGACTGGCCATGGTAACAAAAACCCTAATGGAGGGGATCGAGGGGCAAACATATACCATTGTCCCTATGATCATAGAAGACATATATCGGGCCTTGGACCGCTACCAGAAGGGATTCCAACACTTCGAGGGGTGTAATCTGCTGCAACAGGTTTGGTTGTTAGAGCATCTCCAGAGTGGTCAATATCGTCAAGAGTTTCTGTGAAGGTCGTGGAATGATCATATAGCTTTCCATAAATCCTAAGAGAATGAACTATATCCCAGACATGTTTGCTCAACCAACGAGTGCTACAGAATGGGTGCAATTTTTTGATAATTTGACTGAGGATCAGGTTCAATGGATGTTCAAATGGTTCCCTACTGACGAGTTCATCATTAAGTCTAGGGACGTTACGCATTTGGTGTTGATCGGGTTAAGGGGCATATACCCTTATGTTCCCATCAGGGTTATGAGACAAGCAGGTAGGAAGCAAGTCATACCGTGGATCGTTAAAATGAGTCATTATAAGGCAGATTTTCAGGATGACGACCTCCCATACAAATGTGAAGCTCAGCATATGTGGCACTTAAAGATTATTGTGGAAAGGGACACCATCGAGCCAGATCGATATCACGCAGGGCACGTATACTTTTATCCATCATGGTTGGAGGACTCCATAGCAGGAATAGTCGAGCCAGGGGTCGGTCGAGGAAACAGAGTCATAGATGAAATCGCCGAAGCATAGGTGAAGTATAACAGACTGCGCAAAAGGGTTCGCGAGTCCGAGGTCGAGCATCTGGAACAACACAAGAATGATATGGAATTAGTCAATAGATTGAAGGAAACGACTACCAGATCGAATGAAAGGTTAGAATATCTGGAGCAGGGTCTGATGGAATTGGAAGGGAAGATGAGGAAAAGAGTCATAGACTGCCAGAATGTTGAAGGTATCGAGAGAGGACATCTAGCAAGGGCATACCTGTTGCTGGACATGCGCGACCTGGGGAACCTGATCGATGGAGCTAAGAGATTTGGGCTTGGAGAGGGTCCTTCTGGGACCAAGTAGATTAGGTTTATTCGTTTTTGCTTTTCAAATGTAATAAGGCCAAGTGCCATCAGTGACTTATCTTATTTAGTGTTGTTTTAGATTCATCTATTTTACATTAATAAAATGAGGCAATTATTGGCACTGAAGTTCTCCAAATCAATTTGTCGCTAGGCCTACCTCGGGCACAACGAGGCTCCCAAATTAGGACGCGAATTTGCATTCCCGCACTATGTATTTAAATGTGGAAAATACTCTTTATGGAACCCTTACTGACTTGGTTACCTTTTACTTTTCTTTCCTTTTTTTATTATTATTCCCATTCCCCAAGGTTGGTTCACACATACTGGCATCATCAACATATCACACCAGATCCAGAGGCCCTCCACCTCCTCCTCCTCCAAGTACATCCAAAGGCAAAGGTAAATCTAAGATGGATAATATAAGTGGCGAAAACACCGCACATGCTGAGAATGTGGAGACTTCTGATGGTCGGAGTACTCCGGCACCAAATGACTTGGTTTTGCGGCTTGAAAAGAAAATACTTGAACTACAAGGTGAGCTTGAGCAGGTCCGTAACTTGGAGAACTTCTCCCTCACACTAAACTTCCCAGATATCAACCATCCAAATACCCAAAACCCGGCACCTCCTCAAAATATAACCAACCAACGCTCGCAGAATCCCCCCTCACCCCACCAATATACAACCCCTCCTCAAAATCATTTACCCATAACTACACCTCCTCAACATCAGCATCTCCCGACTTAATATCTGCAAACCACTTACCACACTCCTCAGAATAGCCCACAACCTATCCCAGATCCCCAAAATTCAACCAATGATTACCACTATACCCAAATTACTGGCCTTCACCAAAACAACTCCATATACGTGGAAACCTTACCCCACTCCACTCAACCAATCTCATATACACCAGAATCTGCCGAGAAGGACCTGCTCATTAAGAACATGGTAGAGGAGCTCAAGAAACTCACAAGCGGAGTTCAGGGTGTTGAAGGAGGCAAAGGAATCAAAGGTCTGAATTATGAGGATTTGTGCATTCAGCTAGATGTGGAACTGCCGGAGGGGTTACAAAACTTCCCAAGTTTGAATTGTTTGATAGAACGAGTGACCCAAGGGTTCACTTGAGAACTTACTGTGACAAGCTCGTAGGGGTTCGAAAGTACGAAAGGATTCTCATGAAGCTATTCATGAGAAGCCTCACTGGATACGCCATATCCTGGTACATAAGCCATAATCCCAAGAAATGGTCTAATTGGGTGAGCATGGCGTCATATTTCATGGACAAATTCAGATTTAACACGGAGAATGCACCTGATGTTTTCTATATCCAAAACTTCAAGAAGAAACCAACTGAGACTTTTCGTGAAATTCCTACTCGGTGGAGGTTAGAATCAGGAAAGGTCAGGCCGGCATTAGATGAGGAATAGATGAACAAGTTCTTTTTCAAGGCTCAGGATCCACAATATTACGAAAGGTTAATGGTAATAGAGAATCACAAGTTCTCTGATATCATCAATCTCGGAGAAAGAATCGAGGAAGGTATTAAAAGTGGAATGATGAAAAATTTCGAGGCACTGTAGGCCACGAATAAAGCACCACAATCAGGTGGCATATCAAGGAAGAAAGAAGTGGGAACAATAATGGTTGCCCAAAGCCCAAAAACTCCATTTGTATACCAAACACCTCCACCCACATACCAACCATCACCTCCCAGAGATTCCCAATCTGCTGCCGCCTACCATACCTATATTCCCAACCATCCTATTATCAATCACTTCCAACTCGTCCAAAATACCAAAAACCCAGGCCTAATTTTGATTGCAAACCACCCAGACAGTACACCGCCATTGCTGAACCCATCGACCAGTTGTATGAAAGGTTGAAATCTGCTGTTTATGTCACCCTTATTCCCGTTGTGGCAGTGGAGAATTCATCTCATTGGGTCAATCCAAACAAGACCTGTGCGTACTATTCCGGTATGAAGGGACACACTGTTGACGAGTGTCGCACCTTGAAAGACAAGATCCAGACACTGATTGATAATAAGGTCATACAGGCAAAGGAAAGTGCACCTAATGTCCGCAACAATCCCCTCCCAGATCATAGGGGCGAAGGGGTCAATGTAATAGAAACTAATAAAGACTGGGATCCCAAGGGGTCAATCGGGCTTATTTGGGAAGGTGATGATCCTAAGAAGCCTGCAGTTACGCTCAATCCCATTGTGGTACAAGTACCGCCGCCAGTTGAAGTTGAGGTAGTCGCATCAGCTCCCTTTGAGGTATAAGTGACCCCACCTGCAGCAATACCCGCCCCATTTAAGGTGGAGATGGCCACACCTTTTACTGTGAAGGTGGCAACCACACCGCCCTTCAGCTCCAATGTTGTACCTTGGGATTATGTGGCCGAGGCTAGAAGAAAAGAAAGGTCGAAGATGGAAGAATCCGGTGCTGGACAAGGAATGACTAGAACAGTAAGAGTTTATACACCTGAACATTTGGGAGAAGACAGTAAGCAAGCTTCCAGTAAACCGCCTGTTATTGAGACTGGTCTAGATGACCTCTGGAGGAAGGTACAGGCAAGGGAGTACTCTATCGTCAATCATCTGAACAAGACCCCCGCCCAAATATCTATCCTGTCGTTGCTACAGAATTTTGAGGCACACATGAATGCTCTGATGAAGGTACTGAATGTAGCATATGTGCCCAACAACATCACCAGCGGAGAAATGGTCAATATGGTGGGGCAAGTGCTAGAAAGCCACAAGATCACTTTCCATGAGGACGAGCTGCCACCTGAAGGGTTATGCCACAACAGGGCACTGCACATCACGGTGCAATGCGAAGATAAGTTTATCGCTAGAGTTTTGATAGATGGAGGATCTAGACTCAATATTTTCCCCTTGACAACTCTGAAGAGGTTGGGCAAGGGTTTACACGAGATACGATCAGGGACTATGAATGTGAAAGAGTTCGACGAGTCTCAAAGGGATACAATTGGAGAAACTAATCTCTGCCTGCATATGGGGCCCACCTGGTTTGATGTTGAGTTTCGTGTGTTGGACATATCTACCTCCTAATATTTGTTGTTGGGACGACCTTGGATACATGTCGCTGGGGCTGTAGCATCTACTTTGCACCAGGTCGTGAAATTTGAGTGGAATCATCAAGAAGTAATCATCCATGGAGATGGGAGTAACCCCATTTACACCAGTCAGACTGTCTCAGTGGTTGAAATAGAAGGAGGTTAGGTGGAGAAACTTACCACCACATGAGCATGTTAATGAGATAGAAAATGATAAGTGTTGGAGTAGAAAGATAGAGATAATATTGGCATGAAAAGGGTATGAACCCGGTAAGGGGCTTGGTAAAAATCTTCAAGGTATCTCCAAACTAGTACAGCTGAAGCACCATGGTACAACCTTTAGGCTGGGGTATCAATACACCTGGCAGGAATACAATGATTAGTCACCACTGTGGCATGGTCCATAATACCCCCTTGAACAGCCCGTACCGCACTTAAGTCAGACTTTCCATCAGGCCGATGTTATATGGGAGTCAGAGGAAGAAGAAACATTGGCAGCATTGAGGAATTTGTTCTTAGAAGATGCTGATATGGACTGATGTGTGATCTTCGAGGAAGAGAAGGAGGAAGGCCCTACCATCCAAGCTGTGGAGAGATGAGCAATCCTCAAGAACTGGACTGTTAGACCATCAAGGGCCCGACGAGTCACGGGCAGCAAGGCTGAATAACATTGTTTACATTTTCTGAAAATGATTTCCACTTTTGCATTTTTGTTTTAAATAATATTTTCAATGATTCCAAAATGTTATTTTTGCTATTGAAAATCATTTTTATTTAACGCTTTAAATAACTCGATGTTTTATCATTACTGCTTTTCTCTCATGTTTTTATCCCTACAACATTACTATTTCCTATCTTGATAAACAGACAATTGTGACATCTAATGAGACAACGCAGCAAAAGGACAGTGATTCAGAAGAGGAAGATGTAATACCTGAAGAGATTGTCAGAGAGGTAGAGGATTTTGAGAGCAAGCCCAAGTCCAAACTGGACGAAACTGAGATAGTCAACTTGGGAGATTCTGAAACCGTCAAGGAAACCCGCATAAGCATCCATTTGTCACCGTCAGAGAAAGAGGAATACACTCGGTTCCTGAAAGAATATGAAGACATCTTTGCATGGTCGTACGACAATATGACCAGATTAACCACATCCATAGTGGCCAACAAGTTTCCCACAAACCCAATGTGTGCGCCAGTAAAGCAGAAACTCAAGAAATTCAAGCCAACTATGAGTCTGAAAATCAAAGAGGAGGTTACTAAGCAGATCAAAGCCAAGGTCCTCAGGGTAGTTGAATATCCAACCTGATTAGCCAACATTGTGCCTGTTCCGAAGAAGGATGGGAAAGTCAGAGTTTGTGTTGATTATCGGGATCTCAACAGAGCTGGCCCAAAAGATGATTTCCCGCTGCCGAATATACACATTCTGATCGAGAATTGTGCCAAACATGGACTCTAATCCTTTGTAGATTGCTTCGCATGTTACTATCAGATCTGGATGGATGAAGAAGACGCTGAACAAATAGCCTTTATTACACCATGGGGAGTGTACTGCTGCAAAATGATGCCATTCGTTCTAAAGAATGATGGGGCCACCTACATGAGGGCCATGACAACTATTTTTCATGACATGATACATAAAGAGATAGAGGTATATGTGGACGATGTCATCGTTAAATCCAAGAAGGACACAGATCACATAGCAGACTTGAGGAAATTCTTTTACCGATTGCAGAAATACAACCTGAAGCTAAACCCTGCAAAGTGTCCATTCGGGGTCCTGCCGGAAAGTTGTCGGGATTCATCGTCAGTCACCGAGGAATAAAATTGGACCCATCAAAGATCAAAGCCATCCAAGAATTACCACCACTAAAAAGCAATAAAGATGTGATGAATTTCCTGCGATGCCTCAACTACATCAGCCGCTTCATAGCATAGTCCACAGTAATATGTGAGTCGATTTTCAAAATGCTGAAGAAGGACACCGCAACAAGTTGGACCGAGGATTGTCAAAAGGATTTTGAAAAAATCAAGGAATATTTGTCCACGCCACTTGTTTTAGTCCCACCGGAGCCGGACAGACCACTGCTACTCTACCTTGCAGTGTTAGATGGAGCTTTCGGTTGCATTTTGGGACAGCATGATGAGACAGGGAGAAAGGAACAGACCATCTATTACCTGAGTAAGAAGTTCACTTCTTATGAAGCACGATACTCTTTGCTAGAACGCACTTGTTGTGAATTAACCTAGATAGCTCAAAAACTAAGACATTACTTCTGTGCTTATACGACGTACCTCATATCGAGGATGGATCCCTTGAAATACATCTTTCAGAAGCCTATGCCCACCAGGAAGCTTGCCAAATGGCAAATCTTACTGAGTGAGTTCGACATCATCTATGTAACTCAGATTCCCCTGCACTAACCATGGCGGAATATGAAGCTGGCATATTAGGGCTCAACATGGATGTTGATATGAACATTCAGGAACTTCTGGTGATCGGCGACTCAGATCTTCTGGTACACCAAATACAAGGAGAATGGATACCAAGAACTCCAAGAGATTTCCATACCTACATCATGTGCAAGAAATGAAGAAGAGGTTCACAAAAATAGAGTTTCGGCATGTCCCGAGGATTCAGAACGAGTTTGCTGACGCATTGGCTACTTTGTCATCAATGATACAACATCCAAATAAGAACTTCATCGATCTCATTCCAGTAAGGATCCATAATCAGCTGGCATATTGTGCTCATGTTGAATAAGAAACGGACTGAAATCCCTGGTTCCACGACATCAAAGAATATTTGACAAAAGGAGAATACCTAGAGCATGCAAACCATACTCAGAAACGCACCCTTCGGAGATTTTCCAATCACTTCTTCTAAAGTGGAGGAACCTTATACAGAGAACCCCCGATTTGGGACTGTTAAGGTGTGTTGACGCAAAAGAGGCTTCTAAATTGCTCGAGGAGATACATGCTGGAACCTGCGGTCCCCACATGAACGACTTTGTCTTGGCCAAGAAGATACTCAGGGCCGGTTACTTTTGGATGACCATGGAGACATATTGCATCCGGTATGTTCAGAAATGCTACCAATGTCAGATACATGCAGACATGATAAAAGTGCCGCCAAACGAGCTTAATGCAACGAGCTCACCTTGGCCCTTTGTTGCTTGGGGGGTGGATATCATCGGTTCACCGCCTCAAACGGGCACCGGTTCATTCTGGTGGCCATCGACTACTTCACTAAATGGGTTGAAGCTGCATCTTACAAAGTTGTGACCAAGAAGGTCGTTGCGGATTTTGTCCGCGACCAAATCGTTTATCAATTTGGAGTTCTAGAGTCCATCATCACCGACAATGCCGCCAATCTCAAAAGTGACCTAATGAAGTCCATGTGTGAAACTTTCAAAATCAAACACAAGAATTCTACAGCATACATGCCTCAAATGAATGGAGCCGTGGAAGCTTCCAACAAAAACATCAAGAAAATACTAAGGAAAATGGTAGATAATCACAAAAAATGGCACGAGAAGCTACCGTTTGCCTTACTGGGATACCGTACCACAGTCCGCACATCAACCGGGGCAACTCCCTATCTGCTAGTTTATGGTACTGAAGTTGTCATTCCCGCTAAAGTGGAAATTCCTTATTTGAGGATCATACAAGAAGCCGAACTAAGCGACGCAGAATGGATAAGGAGCCGCTATGAGCAACTACCCCTCATAGACGACAAGAGGATGAATGCAGTGTGTCACGGCCAACTATATCAGAATAGAATGTCCAGGGCTTTCAATAAAAAGGTCAGACCAAGACAGTTCACGCCAGGGCAGCTGGTACTGAAACGGATCTTTCCACATCAAGATGAGGCCAAAGGGAAATTCTCTCCCAACTGGCAAGGTCCTTACATGGTTCACAGAGTATTAACAGGAGGAGCAATCATACTCGCAGAAATAGACGGAGAAATCTAACCAAAGCCTATCAATTCAGATGCAGTCAAAAGATACTATGTGTAAACCATTTTATGCTTCTTCATATGATGTAAATCGAACTACGCTCGACCTGATTCCCGTTTAAGAGGGGATACATAGGCAGCCCTGTGGGTTCGGTCACAATTCAATAAAATTTCCATTTTCCCCACAATCAGAAACTAGGCAGAATTATGAGGAGGACCCTCAAAATTCCAAAGCAAGTTCAGCCAACCGTAGTATATGGAGCAGTCAGAAAAGTCATCTAGCTAACTAGGGCAGAATTTTGAGGAGGACCCTCAAAATTCTACGGCAGAAAAGTCGCGATGTCTCTGATTATGTCACAGTTACTGGTTCATATAACTAATTTCTAAACTATATACTACTATGTCTTTTGAAAATTATGCACGCATGCTTTCGGAAAGAAACTTTGCTTTAGAAAATGCTACCCTAATAGCTTGAACGAGATCTTCAGACAGAGCAAAGCAAATCAAGCAAGCGAAGGCACGAACCAACTTTCCCCCGCAAAACTCACAAATTTTTCTTTGGATGTAGGACTATATCATCATGACAAATACCGTTGCAACAACACAATCACTATGCACGAAACAGATTGTCAGCTAAGAATACTTCGCTCTTACTCTTCTCTTTGCATGAGACTAAGATCTGTCTCCACCTTGCATGAGGCTAAGCCCTGCCTCCCACTTTCATAAGGCTAAGCATTGCCTTCTATTTGCATGGGACTAAGCACTGTCCCAAATCCTGCACGAGGCTAAGCCCTGCCTTTCTATTTTCATAAGGCTAAGCACTTCCTTCTCTTTGCATGAGACTAAGCCTTGTCTCAATCCTGCACGAGGCTAATCCCTGCCTCTCTATTTGCATAAGGCTAAGCATTGCCTTCTCCTCGCATAAGACTAAGCTCTGTATCCACCTTGCATAAGGCTAAGCACTGCCTTCTCTTTGCATGAGACTAAGCCCTGTCTCAATCCTTGAATGAGGCTAAGCCCTGCCTTTTCTCTTTGCATGAGACTAAGAACTGTCCCGAATTTTGCATAAGACTAAGCACTGTCCCGAACCCCGCACGAGACTAAGCAATGTCTCTCTTATGTTATTCTCTTCTCTCAGGCTAAGCTCCGCCCTCAACTTCATACAAGACTAAGACTTGTCTTGTTGCTTCTAGCATCATGTCTTTGCACCTCATGGGCTGAAATATAACAACTTATCTGAAGGAGTCATAGTCTGAAGGCACCATCCTCATAGCCGGAAGACAACATGCCATGGTCTGAAGATTTCTCAAACTTGCACATCATTATTCAAAGGAGTCATGGTTCGGAGGTACCATTCTCATGGCCCGAGAATATCATTTCATAGCCTGCGAATCCTTTACCGCACAATTCATGGCCCGGGACATCATGGTCTAAGGACGTCGTCCTTAACTGTCCAAAGACAATTTCCATGGTCTTAAGGGAATTTGCATCATGTCTAAATTCACGCAAATTTATATGTATATGCTTGCAATACATCTTCTGATTTGCAGGTAACCCGTGGAGTAACCATTATCCCAGCAGGGGCAATCCTACTCCAGTTCCTTCATACTATTTCAAACCTAACGACTCACCATAACCGTTTCACCTATTCGAAACTGTGTATCCGTCCTTGTGACAACTTCATCGATTTTTTCCACCGATGAATCCAGAACTACGCACGACCTGATTCCTGTAAAACCAGGGATATGTAGGCAGCTCGAAAATCAGAGTGCGGCCTATATCTCTCAAATCGCTCTATTCGGTCAAAATTGGCCATCATATCTTTACCCGACAACTCTTTCATCCTTCCCGTGTAAATAAGGGCAACTGTTGATACCCAATTTTCCCTATATTATTTCCAAAATGTATATACTATCAAAACAATGCATGAGCATCAATTAATATTTTTTCATAATTTTTTGTATTTTTAAAAGGATTTTTAATTAATTTATTCCATTATGTTATTGTCAAAATAATTACATATTGCATCACAAATGATTTTATAATAATTTTATTGCTCAATTTTATTACCTATATTTATATTAAGCGTTAATTATTTTATGCATAATTATATTTACATCTGTAGGTTATAATTGCAATAACTTTGCAATAATAGTCCATGTGTGCATAATTACTTGATTTTACACGAAAATGATCTTTTACATTTTTATAATACTAAGTAATTATTTTAAATCATTTTCATACACAATAGATCAACGGCCCAGAAACAACCTTCCATTTTTAATTAACCAACGACCTAAACCCCGCCGCCATTCAATTCCCTCCCCTCCTCTCTTTTCTCTCTCACCCTCCTCCTAACCCTAGCCCGTCGTCACTAAAACCCCTTTGATTCATGGGTTTCTTCTTCGATTCTAGGCCTTATCTGGCCTCCTATCACTACTAGTTGTCCGATTTTCATATTACTTGATGGAATCTCAAGAAACTTGAGCCAGATTTGGCTCAAACCCCTCATGTTCTCGATTAATCCGTCTGTCACCCCCATGTCTGTGAGTATTATCATTTTTGTGTTTTCATGGCTTCAAATCTCTGGTTCAAAACTCGATTTTTTCTACCTCTGTTTACTTTGCACGAACCTAACTATTTCTGGCTAAATCAGTTCAGATCTCTTTAGATCTGAAATGTTTTGAGTTTGTTTAGTATTTTTTTCTTTAAGATTCTGCCGTTTTTACTACCATTATTGACAAATTTCATTTTCCCTAAAATCTAGGGTTTCGATTTTTCAAGAGGTTTCTGCAAAAATGTTTAAAACGTTTAAATGTTCAACTCTGGCTTTCTTCTTTACTGTTTGACCGATTTCTTTTACTTGAGTTTCATATCTATGTCTTTACACCTTAGGGTTTTTCATTATTTGACTATTGGTTATAATGTTTAATTTGGCTCTGTCAATTAGTTGATTAACTTATTTACTTTCTTAATTAGGGTTCGAAATTGTGCTTTCCTTTTAAAACCGATATCTCCTAGACAGATTTTTACCTATTCTTTCCTTATATGTGTTTCGTAATTGGTAATACTTTCCTTAATTCCTGTTGCTGGCTTGATTTCTGGGTTTTGATTGTTTTGACTGACCTATAATTTATTTCTGGATTTACTACTTACCTTATTTAGCCTCAATATTGTCTACTGATTTACTCCGTGAAATATGCCCTTTAATTTAAGTTACTCTTACTGTCAATTTATTCCCGCTAGCCCTAATTGATTGATTAATTGATATTGCATGCCTTATTTGTGTGCAATTGATTCTCCTGCCTTATTTTGTTTTACTCTACTATGTGCTATATAAACCTTTCACTATTTGAAGCACAAAGACACACTGAGACTAAGCTCACTCTTACACTCACACACTTACACATACTTGAGTTCTCTCTATTACTCTGATTTGCTGCATTGTGTAGACGGCTGAAAGCCTAGGCTAGACTCTTAGATTCTAATTGCTTTCATCTTCCTGTTTACTTTCTCCCCTAACTGGTGTGACCTAACCTTTGCAATTTCATTCTTTACACTTTGCTTGACTAGCCTGTATCAATTATGTCTTTCACATGATTATGTGAGCTCATTTAGTAACACTGTTAACTTAGGACTAAGTTATTTCGAATAATATGAATCCTCTCATAGGTTAGTCTAAGGTTCAATTTGTTTCATGCACTATTTGTTAATTCTATACCTATTCTAAACTTGGCACACTATGAACATGTAATCAGTAAAATTGTTGCTTAACTTCCCTGCCCTGTCTGTTTATTTCATGTATCTGGCCAACTCAATTGTTTTGCCTAATTGCTTCTGTGATAAGTACTAGTCTAAATATTTAACTTCACTAGACTTCAATTTATATGAGTTATGTGTTTGAGCATGAATTCTGTTTGTCCTCTTGGTGCAGTTCTGCCTGCAACTCTATGTTCTGAATCCATTTCTTCTGAAATCCCAACTATTTTAAAACCTGCCCCTTATCCCTTTTATGTACTATTTAAAAGAAAAAGAGAATAAAACCTACTCCTAGTCATTTAGGTTCCCAACCACTCCAGTGTGAGCACTGTCGAGGGTCCACTTGAGACTCCTTTGAACTCTGACATACTGGGATTGATTTTCCAATCTCTTGAACTATTTTCTGAATGTGATTCTGATGTGAGCATTGCCCTGGGTCCCCTGAGGCCCTTGGGAACTTTGACACTCTGGAAACCTGGTTCTAATGTGCTATGAATCCCTATGATGTGCTCCAAAGCTGTTCTGTTGGAAGGTTTGGTTCTCAGGTTTATATTGGGCCTATGAAGGCTCCATATAGTGTAATGGATTCTATTATGCAATTTATTCATTCTGGGTTGTAATAATTTTTGTAATAACAAACATGGGGTTGATTAGTGAAAGCGGGGGGGGGGGGGNTGTGTGATTGCTATTACTTGTTTAGAGACTCTGCCTATAGGAATTTCTTGATTGTTTAGTTCTGTACTTTTAAAACTCGCATAACTAGAAGTTCTGTTTATAGACCCTTGCATTAGAAATCCTGTCTAAAGGATCCGTGCATACTTTATAACATACATGCATTAGTGGCCATGTCTATAGGATTCTATCTATTTGAATAATAACCTTCCTGGCAAGTTGCTTAAAATTCTTCCCACATACGACTTAGATATCCTGCCTATAGGAGATAAGAAACTGGTTTCAATTTAGATACCATGCCTATAGGAGATAAAAAATCAGTTTCAAAACCTAGAAATCATGTCTATAGGATTTAAACTAATAGATATCATGCCTATAGGCTGAAATCAGTTCAAACACCTAGAAATCATGCCTATAGGGTCTAAAGGATAAAAACCTGTCTGTTAAAATTAGTAACTCGTTGTTATAGGTCTAATTAACAATTTTAAATACCATGCATATAGGATTATGTTCTTCTTATCACTTAGGCAAGCATGTAGGATTATTAAGAATTCTGGGGCTAAAAAGAACTGCGATTAGTACTGCTTGAAGTTTGCCCAGATTCAGAGTCTTAACCAAATCAGTAGGCAAGCCAGTAGGTCCCAATACTCGTTTTAATAAACTGTTGTCTTATATTCTGTTTATGCTCATCTAGATATCCTTCCTATAGGGTCTTAAACTAATAAAAGTTGTCTGTGGGAATTGCGTGCATTTGTTGTTTACTTGTGGAGGTTAACATGAGCCTTTATTTGTTCCTTGTGTGACAGTCCTATCTGCATCTTTGTTTGTCGCTTAGCTTTCTCATTTTTAAGCAACATAGGTCAGTCTAGAACCACCTTAAATAGAGGTCCTAAACACCTCCGAGACCATAGATAAGGGACGGGTAGAGCACGTATAAGGTACGAGTTAGAAGCTATTAGAATGATTAGGTAATAACTGAAAGATAGTAATTGGGTAGTAAAGAAGATGATGACCTATGCGCTACTACTGTGTGTAGCACCCCAACTTTGGGAAAGTTTCCAAGTATTTCACGGAAATGATCCTATAGGCTAAGAAACTTAGGACCCCTTTAATTTCATGCTTTAAAATAATGGTTGTCTGAATTTCTTTATTTTCCTTTAATGACTAATTCGCTTAATTAAGTTCGGTCGGGACCCACCTTTGTGGACCTCGAGGGGTGCCTAACACCTTCCCCTCAAGGTAATTTCGAGCCCTTACCTGTTCTCTGGTGATGCAAACTAGTTTTATGAGTTGTTTTCTTTAGGTGCCCTAATGCACCTTAAAATCGTTAGGTGGCGAATCTTCTCTTTTAATAACCATTTAAAGGAGTTGTCCCAAAATGTCGAAACCCGATTTCACGAGAAAAAGAGGGCGCGACACACCTGCAATAAGTTAGTATGAAACATAAATGAAAAGGGAGAAGGTTATACCTTATCAATAATAGCGTTAATTGCTTGGTAATTGTTCGCCTTCCATGGTGCCAAGTTTATAGGACCCTTTGCCTACTACTCTAAGCACGCGGTACGGTCCTTCCCAGCTAGGGCCTAGCTTCCCTTCATTTGGGTTTAGAATGTTGAGAGTGAATTTCCTTAGGAATAAGTCCCCAACTCCAAAGTATCAGAGGTTTGTTCTCCTGTTATAGTACCTTTCGATCCTTTGTTTTTGGGAGGCCATTCAGACCACTACGACCTATCACTTTTCATCTAGTAGCTTGAGGGTAGTAGTCATGGCCTCATTGTTCGAGTCCTCGGTGGCATGTTCGAAATCTGGCGCTCGGTTCCCCGACCTCGACTGGTACCAAAGCCTCGGACCCATATACCAAAGAGAATGGGGTCTCTCCTGTGCTTAACTTCGAAGTTGTTCGATATGCCCAAAGTACTTCGGGCAACACTTCTCTCCATTTTCCCTTCGCATTTTCTAGCCTCTTCTTCGAGTTTTGAATGATGGTCTTGTTCGTGGATTCGGCTTGACCATTTTCACTCGGATGGTAAGGCGTTGAAAGGATTCTTTTGATTTTATGATCTTCGAGGAATTTCGTCACCTTGATGCCAATGAACTACTTCCCATTATCACATGTGATCTCGGAGGGGATCCCGAATCGGCATATGATGTGGTCCCAAAGGAAGTCAATGACTTCTTTTTCTCTTATTTTCTCGAAGGCCTTGATTTTGTCAGGATTGATCTCGATTCCTCGGTTCGATACCATGAAGCCCAAAAATTTTCCCGAATCGACTATGGAGGCGCACTCTTCGGGTTTGAGCTTCATGATATGCCTTCTGAACCTGCAAATGATTCAAATAGTCCTCTGCGTGCAGGGACTTAACTAGCATGTTATCAATGTAAACTTCCATAAACTTGATTATTTGATGTTCAAACATCTTAGTAACTAGGTGTTGATATATGATCGAATTAAAATGATCTCTTTACTCCGGGAATAATTGAATTCAAATGAACCCGGAGTAAGCATCAAGAAAGGTAAGGATCTTGTTAGCCGGCCATGGCATTGATCAAGCGATCGGTGTTGGGAAACGGGAATGAGCTTTGAGAAATTTTGTTACCTTACCTTTGGCGAATGCAAGCTTTACCTTGGACTGAAGCCCGTTCAAGCTCTTTGACCGTTGACTCCGACATCCTTGATCAACTATTCCTCGAACGCCTGTCCCTCGAATTCAACCGAGGGTGTATATTGTGATTGTTATTTGGCTACCTGGTTTGTTTTGGACTTCTCCGAGGTGGAAGGTGTTGATGTTGGTGCCATGTCGTGCACTACGAACATCTCCTTTGCTGCATGCTGCTCTCCATATACCATTTTCACGCTGTCCTTTGTTGGGCTTCATCATTTAGTGAAGATTCGATGGCACTACCCTCATGCTATGTATCCACGGCCTTCCAAGTAATGCATTGTACCTCATGTCGCCTTTGATGATATGAAACTTGGTATCTTGAATTGTACCAGCCACATTTACTGGGAGGATGATTTCCCCTAGTTGTCTCACTCGCCATGTTGAATCCATTGAGGACTCGAGAGGCGGGTATGATCCGATCGAGCAGCCCGAGTTTCTCCACCACTCTCGACCGGATTATGTTGGCCGAACTACCTGGATCCTCGAGCACACATTTAATTTGAACTTTATTCAAAAGAAAAGAAATTACCAGTGCATCATTCTGAGGCTGAGACAAGGCCTCGATGTCTTCTTCACTGAATGTGATAGTATCCTCGGGTACGTAACTCCGAGTCCGCTTTTTCTTTGTGATGGATAATTTTGTTGTTTGAATACAGGTCCCTGTGGGACGTCGAATCCTCCAATGATCATATGAATGATTGATCCTTTGCTCGATCACTGAGGAATTCCCGAAGGTGCCCTTCGCTGATCAGTCAGGCTACTTCCTCTCGAAGCTGCCTACAATCCTCGGTCCTATGACCGTGAATGCTGTGGTATTTGCACATTAAGTTGGGGTTCCTGCAGGAAGGATCTGACTGTACGAACTTTGGCCACCTGGTATCTCTGATCTTGCCTATGGCTGGTATGATGTCTGAGGCATCGATGTTGAAGTTATATTCCGACAATCGGGGTGCCTCCATTGGTCTTGAATGGCTGTCAAAACCAGTCTTGCTCATAAGTCCCCGAGAACTCTGACCTCGATCTACCCTTCAGGAGTTTCGAGGTATATCACGCCTCAGGGTGTTTCTTCGATCATCAACATATGGCTGGTATCTTTCCTTGTTCCGTTTCGACTCCCTTTAAGTATTTCTTGATTCTTTTTCTAAGATCCTGCTTGGATACACTGAGCCCGAGGGGGCTTCCAATTGGTCGTCCTCGACCCTGATCTTTGATTGATACCTGTTATGCACATCCGCCCAAGTCACAGTAGGATACTTGATCACGCTCAACTATGTCTTGTAGAAAGACTAAACGGGCGTTGCAAATATAATCCTGGGGTATTATGCC